>JPKA01001910.1:0-11403 GCA_000750875.1 Pseudogymnoascus sp. VKM F-4517 (FW-2822)
CGTCTGCGATGACGGTGTTTGCGCGTCGGGTTCTTGGACTTTGGCGATCTGGTCGGTAATAGTACCATCTGCCGTAGGAGCAGGGGTTTCTGCTGAAGCTGTGACTGACTTCGCTCCAGTATTCTGGGCGACTTCCTCGACTTCTTTGAAGTACTGGCCTATCTCTGTCGTCGCCACCTCCAACGGCGTCTCCGTCTGTCGGTAGCTTAAACGTAATAAGATAGATCCGCTGCTAATCCCTATCTGCGCCAAAGTCTTCTGCAAATCCACGAACGTGCCAAACTCCCTATTCATAACATTAAGCACCGGCATCTCATAGAAGATCTTGCCGCTGGAGCGCGCCGCCGTATCCGCCACGCTCCTAGCCGTGAAATTGAGGTTCTTTGTATCGCTCGCCTCGAACTTCCTCAATATAAGCCATAGCGTTGTGTTGCTCGGGAATTTATCCGTGTGGCGAGTCCCGTCGGGAAGTTGTAATGCTACTGCGACGACGGAGGGGGACTTTGACGCAACGACGAGCTCAAGTTTGGCGCCGGAGGAGAGGCCCGATTGCCTAAATGTTCGGGAGAGATCAACGGGCTTGTTGTTGTGCCTTGGATACGGTTAGCACCTTGCAGCCCATCATGCGGAATGGGGGTTCAACTCACTTCAACCCGTAGTTGCTAGGGTCGAACTTGGATCTTGTACAAGCCTGGTTTCGGACATCGCTCATGTGTGTCTCGGGGACCACCTTGATCTGATACCGTTGAAGGCCAGTATCCGTCACCACAACGTGGGCTACCATAGCTGCGAAGCTGTCTCTCTGATCTAGATCGTCTCGGTCCTGTAGAAATGGGCAAACTGTTTGAAGGTCTTTTCAAGGGCCGACGCAATTAGAGATGCTGTTGAATAAAGCGATTCCTCATATATACAAATGCGTGAAAGGTTATGGAGGGTTCGTGGCCTCTTGTGGTGGTCTCTTGTGGTGGGTGATTTCTGTAGGATTCGCTGATATTCTTATTATCAAGCAATCATGGCGGGGTGATTCAATGAACCGTTCAAGCAGCGAATCACCAGGGAAAACTCGTGGTTGAAGTCGATATTCGAGCGCAAGAGCGTCAATAAATGAAAAGAAGGGACTCTAATGTAACAAAAGTGACCTCGTAGATAAATAAAGTATAAAAGGAATTTCAGAATCCGTACAAAGGAAATGTTGCCTCTTTGGCCATGTTGCCCCTCTTGTGGTGGGTGATTTCCGTAGGATTCGCTGATATTCTTATTATCAAGCAATCATCGCGGGGTGATTCAATGAACCGTTCAAGCAGCGAATCACCAGGGGAAACTCGTGGTTGAAGTCGATATTCAAGCGCAAGTGCGTCAAGAAATAAAAAGAAGGGACTCTAATGTAACAAAAGTGACCTCGTAGTTAAATAAAGTAGAAAAGGAATTTCAGAATCCGTACAAAGGAAATGTTGCCTCTTTGGCCATGTTGCCTACTGCACCTCACACAGTAAACGTAACCATCCACCTAATTGGTCCGAGCGTTTTTGGGGTGAGGCTCGCACCCGTCCAAGCTCAAGCGTAACGCAGCTCAAGCTCAGTTAACTACGCGTAGCCGTGTCTACCTTGCGAATTACCTCCATAAGCCCAGCAGCGAAACCCACCACCCATACCCCATCACGACAAACGATTCAAAGGACACTCAATCATACACCGATAGAAAAATACACCCCAAACACAGTGTAGCCAGCACATCAGAGTCATGGTAAGCCCAAACCACCTTCCCCAACAACCAAGAAGGCACTCACTAACGGCATCCCCAGAGCTCCCCATTCTCCATCAGTTCGTCTCCCAACCATCCCCCATCGTCATACCCCCCTCTAACCCCCCCTTAGATGGCGGAGCCTGCGTCGCCATGGTCGGCAAAGACTGCGTCGCCATCGCGTGCGACCTGCGCCTTGGTCTCCAATCCCTAACCGTCTCCAACAACTTCCCCAAAGTCTTCAACTACGGGGACGTCTACCTCGGACTCACCGGTCTCGCCACCGACGTCGCCACAGTCTCGGACCTGTTCCGCTACAAAGTCAACATGTACCGTCTGCGCGAGGAGCGCAACATCGCGCCGTCCACATTCGCCAACCTCGTCAGCTCGTCGCTGTACGAGAAGCGCTTTGGGCCGTTCTTTGTGAGCCCCGTGGTCGCCGGGCTGGATCCAAAGACGGGGAAGCCGTTTATTTGCGGGTTCGATAGTATTGGGTGTATTGATTTTGCGAAGGATTTTATTGTCGCGGGGACGGCGAGCGATCAGCTGTTTGGTACTTGTGAGGGGCTGTGGGAACCGGATTTGGTATGTTTGAATGACCAATGTGGTGGGAATGGGGATGGGGAGTGAGGATGTGTGCTAATTAATCGGTGATGTAGGAGCCAGAGGACCTTTTCGAGACGATCTCGCAGGCGTTGTTGAATGCGGTGGATAGAGATGCGTTGTCTGGATGGGGAGCACACGTATACATCATCGAGAAGGACAAGGTAACAAAGAGGTTACTGAAGGGTAGACAAGACTAGACGTGCGGTGGGGAATAGCGGATGGGGACAAGAGAAGAAGTACGGAGCATGGAAATTCTGGAAGTGCTCATTTTGAGTGTACAATTAGATAACAGCGTTTCTGGTCAATACATGGCAGATCGGCGTCAGGTGAAAACGATGGAGACTTTTATCATCAAATTTGCTTTCTTTGGTACCTTTTGCTTGATACGTTCTGTGTGCATTTAAATCTATGTCTAACTATGCAAAATTGGTAATGATACAATGTACACATTGTCCCCCTATATATTACTTTCTTCTATTCCTTCTTGGGCTTGGGTTCGGCGTAGGATGTCTCAATGTAGATCTGCCTCTCGGCGAACTTCAATAACTCATCGATCAAACTATGATAAGTTAGTAATATTCCAGTCAGTCAAGGGGTATGATAACTTACATGACAGGCGCGCTGATAGCCAAGACAGCATACCACTCATTGAGGTTCAATGGGAGAATCGAGAACAGTGTCTGCAAGAATGGCGTGTACAACAGAGCGAAGTGGAGAGCCATAGACAAGGTAATGGCATAGACGAGCATCATATTCTCCCACAGCGGGAGGGTGAGCAGCGACTCGCTCGACGACAGCGCATTCATGGCATTGAGCATCTCAATGACAACCAAAATCGACAGCGACACAGTCGAAGCGGACTTCGCCATATCATTCGAGAACATCTGGCAGCCAAGATCAGAAAACTTCTCCGAGCACTGGTGGAAGTGCGTAAGCTGGTAGAAGCTGATCTGAGGGCCCTCGGCGTTATACATGAACCACCAAGCGTACCCAGCGACGGTGGCCAGCCCGACGTAGACACCAATGACCATGTAGCGGAAGAAGAGCCAGCCGCTGATGAGGGGCTCGTTGCGGCGGCGGGGCTTGCGCTTCATGATGTCGTGGTCGGGGGGGTTAAAGGAGAGTGCTGTGGCGGGGAGGCCGTCGGTCACGAGGTTCACCCAGAGGAGCTGGACGGGGATCAGGGCTTCGGGCATGCCGATGGCGGCGGTCAGGAAGATGGACACGACCTCGCCGATGTTGGACGAGATGAGGTAACGAATGAATTGCTGGGTGTTGTTGTAGATTGAACGGCCCTCCTCAATGGCAACCTCGATCGTGGCAAAGTTGTCGTCGGCCAGGACCATGTCGGAAGCCAGTTTGGCGACGTCAGTTCCGGATCCCATGGCAACACCGATATCAGATTTCTTGAGAGCTGGTGCATCGTTGACACCGTCACCAGTCATTGCCACAACCTCGCCAGAAGCTTGAAGGAGCTCAACGAGCTTCAGCTTGTGGGTTGGCTCAACGCGAGAGAATAATGACGCCCTGTTCACAGCTTCAAGTTGTTCGCTCTCGCTCAAGTTCTCGAATTCGTGTCCAGAGTACCAGTCATTGCCACAACCTCGCCAGAAGCTTGAAGGAGCTCGACGAGCTTCAGCTTGTGAGTTGGCTCAACGCGAGAGAATAATGATGCTCTGTTCACAGCTTCAAGTTGTTCGCTCTCGCTCAAGTTCTCGAATTCGTGTCCAGAGTAGCTCTTTCCAGTCAAGTCCTCGTGAGGGCCAAAGACACCGATTTGACGGCAGATGGTCTCAGCAGTGTTGCGGTTATCTCCAGTGATGACAATGACTCTGATGCCGGCGTCCTTGCATTTCTTGATCGAGCCAGCAACCTCTGGGCGTGGGGGATCCAACATGCCGACAAGGCCAACGAGAGTCAGGTTTTGCTCGAGCTTGAGATAGTCCTCGGTAGTCTTGGCCTTCTTGAGTAGCGGGTTCGATTCGACATCTTCGGCGCTTGCAAGAGCAATGACGCGAAGTCCACGGTTACCATAGACAACAACCTCTTTCAGGAGTAGTTCAGATAGTTTCTTGGTCAACTTGACCTTCTTGCCATTGGCGCCAAGCACGGCATGCGTGCAACGATCGATGATAGCCTCAGGGGCGCCCTTGACCAACAGACGCTGAGAAGTCTTGTCTCCCACAAGGACAGACATACTCTTGCGGTCTCTCGAGAATTCATAAGTCGCCAAACGAGGAGCCCTGCGTTCGTACCAAGAGTTAGATTTGCTGAGCGGGTCTGTGAGTGCCGAGTTTCCGTTTTGGGCCTTTTTGGCAGGCTCTGGAGTACCAATCTTCTCAACCAGAACACGGAGAGCGCCCTCGGTGGGTTCACCGACACTAGAGTAGACGCCAGTCTTCGCGTCGAGTGCCAGTTGGGCTTCGTTACACAAAGCAGAGATTTCGGCAATTTGCTCAACGGTGTATGATGTGGCAGCAAGATCTGAGACTTGAGTTCCCTGGAAAGTGACTTTACCCTCTGGAGAGAAAGTCGTGCCTTCAACGTCATACTCCTCGAGGTCGCTTCCAGATTCATTGAGATAGACTAGTTTGTTGACGCTCATCTGGTTTGTGGTCAGAGTACCAGTCTTGTCAGAGCAGATAACGCTGCAGCTACCGAGCGTCTCAACGGATGGGAGGCTGCGGACAACAGCGTTCTTGGCAGCCATTTTCCGGGTTCCAAGAGCCAAACAGGTGGTGATAACGACAGCGAGACCCTCGGGTATTGCTGCAACTCCAAGGGATACGGCAATCTTCAAGTAGTAGATGGCGCCCTTGGTCCAGCCTCCATGCGAGGGGTCGTTGAAGTGGCGGATGTTGATAGCCCAGACAAGGATGCAGATGATGGTAATAACCTTTGCCAGCGAGTCTCCAAAGTCATTGAGCTTCTCCTTCAATGGTGTAGGCGCGGAAATCTGCGCGGTGATGCTCTCGTGGATGTCTCCGATGGCGGTTGACAGGCCAGTCAAAACAACGACTGCTGTAGCGTGGCCGGTGACGACAGTGGTTCCAGAGAAGAGCATGTTGACTTGATCTTGCTTGACGGCATTATCGACCTTAACAGCCATGATGTCCTTGCCCACGCTCTCACTTTCTCCAGTCAAGATAGCCTGGTCGACGGAGAAGCTGTTGCTCTGGATGGCGATGACTCTGCAGTCTGCGGGTATCCTATCTCCAACTGCGATTGTGATGATGTCTCCGGGGACAAGCTCGTCCGCCTTGACTCGGGCAAGATGGCCATTTCGGGTGACCTTGGCTTCGTTCGCAGAGTATTCTTGTAGAGCAGCAATGGCTTTTTCGGCGCTGCTCTCTTGGGAAACACCGACGACGGCATTCAATATGAGGATAGTGAGAATCTTCACAATACATTAGCAATTGTTCAAAGCAAGCACGGAAATGATATACTTACGACGGCGGGGTCCACAAAAGCTGTCCAGCCACCTTCATCTTCCAGAAGGGCGAGAACAAATGATACGGCAGCGGAGCCGAGCAGAATAATGACGAGCTGATCTTTAAATTGCTCTAGAATAAGTTCCCAAAGGGGGGTCGGGGGTTCCTCGGGGATAGCTATGGCGCAATATCAATATCTGGTCTGGAACATTTATATCCAGGGTGCAGGTAAACCTACCATTGCTCCCGTATTTCGCTCTGGACGCAACTACCTGCGCATCATCGAGGCCCTTATGCTCCTGCACCGAAAAATGCTTGAGAACCTGTCCCGTAGACTGGGCGTATGCGTTTTCCATGGCGTGGGGGGGAATGGGTGGGAATGCGCGAGATTGTCAGAAGTTCAGATGGATTGAAATTCTTATCGAGCCGGCGCAGCAACGTCACGGACGTTGAATTAAATCAAAGCAATCATGTACGAAGCGTAGAGAAAGACTTCTACAGTTGTGTAACGTTGGAATTTGTCTAGGGATCAAGAATGGGGAAGGAATAGCCAGAGGGCGACGTCCGGGCTGCTTACAATAGCGGGCTCCTCCCTCACAAAAATGTTGCTCGATAACAACACGTTGCGGTTCTGCGGTAGTTCGGTGTTCCTCCACGCGAACCAGGATCACTAGCAGCGCCGGCGGTTTGGACCGGCCAAGTTTATTTTGGCTAGCATATTTTTTGGAGAAGTTAGTCATGTGACCAACTAGCTTGTGTACATAGGGTGCGGGTTTGTATGGGAGAATCCTATGGAAATACAGGCTTTGTTTGTCCTCGAGTGCACAGTTACTGTTGTATGATTTAACAGGAGAGGACAGGGAGGACAGCCTTATATTATAGTAATATATCTTATAGTATTTAGTAATCTATCTTCATCTTCTTCACAATAACACCTAGGAATAGAGTAGATAAAGTAGAGCAGATAGAGTAGAGCGCCCTGCGTAGAAATGTGCTCCACCAGAGCCTGCTAGTTCTCCGCCGGGGCCATCCCAAGGCCCTTCCTTACCCATATACAGACGTCCCCATCCACAGCCAGCATAATCGACGATGAGAGATCTCCATACTCTTGTAGAGTATGCACTTACTCTATCCATCTTCAGCCAAGAACTGAGGCTATTTGAGAAAAACGCGGCAAATATGCAGCATGTGTTAGTTGGGGGCGAGGGTGGCGGCCCCATTTCAAGTACGCCTCACTTTATGTGCGCGGCCGGCAGACACCAGGTGAGGGAATTCCCTTGTCAGCCTGGGAGGGGAATTCAGCATCCTTAGCATCCCACTTCCAGGCAGCCGCCCGCCACTTTTGGCCACCCGAATCCCATGGAATGTTGCTGTTCTTGGGATATGAGTGGTGTTGGCGGCGTTGATGATATTAATAGTGCATGCTTCGCACAGCAGAGTGCATGTCCCGCATCATCCCTGGGAAATCTTGGAAAGGGCTTGGATAAACTGGATAGGGATGCAACATTAACTATCCAACTAACTATCCAAACATCTACTCTACTGTAGTTGTCGCAGTAGCTCCTGGCGGACTGTCCGGCTCGCAGCCGTGAAAGAGGGGTACTCCTGCTCGGCGCGTACCACACATACAAATTACTGGTACCCATCTGTGCTCATCCCCACTCTCTTACGGTCAACGAACTGTCTCCTGATAGTTGGCATATTTTCAAGCCAATTATGTGGGGATCTGCGGGCATCATACAGTGTATTCGTCCTTGACTTTCGGCGGCCGTCTCTCACAAGGGAGAGTCTGACGCCGAGGGATGTGCGTGGACAGTGTTAAGTAAGTATCAAACTTATCTACAGTGAGATAATTACACTTTAAAGATGGCTCAACATACATAAATATGCCTCCTAGCCTGCGCCTATTAGACACGGTCTAGAAACGTGGAATCATGCATGTGACGGACAGTGTTAAATAAGTATCAAACTTATCTACAGTGAGATATTTACGCTTTAAAGATGGCTCAACATACATAAAGATGCCTCCTAGCCTGCGCCTATTAGACACGGTCTAGAAACGTGGAATCATGCATGTGAAGTGAAGTGCATTTGTGATGTAAACAACCTGGGCGTGTTCGCTGTCGCTTAACTCTTTTTTCTTATCTGCCTTGTGATTTTTGGGTGGCTCGTACACGTCGTGAGGCTGTGTAAAGATATTAGATTATATAAGACAACTACCAGCCAAACAATAACAACACCAGTAGCAACAACAACAAAGGACAGGCGTGCTATAGGTTATATGTATACTAGCGGTAGAGGACTGTAGTGGGCTTTACCAAGATGGTACACTGTAATGACATAAGAGACGTGGATACACCAGTTACTAGAGCACTATTAGTATACTCCTATACTCCTATAGTATGCGCAGCATCCCCAACAAAGTCGCCCTTCTCCCATCTAATAGGGCGTCGCGGCGCCAGTTAATGAGGCGAATAAACTCACTAAACTCTCCATAACTTCTCCATAACTCCCTAGAATAGACCACTATGTTCCTCTACCCCTCCAATAATAAGTCAATAACAATCTACAATGGTCTACAATAGTTCAATAGTTCTTAATGGTCTAATCAGGCTCGCCGTGTTGTTTGAACCCCACCTACGCTCCCCTAACTCTTCCCATCCTCCCGCTGTAAAGTTCCCACACACCCTCCACCATCCCCCATCAACACAATCTGGGCTCCTCCTCACTCATTCGCTTAGGTCCACCTCGCACCATCGCTGTCGGAACCTCATTCAATCTCAGCCCGCCAACTTCTTGCAACTTCTACATCAAACTTCCATTACTTACTACCATCCTGAATCACGCGCATTCTGCAATTTCAATACTTCCTCTTCACATATACCAACCTTACATCTCACAAATACCATCACTCGCAACCATGGCCACCGAAGTAAGTTCTCCCTCCTACCCACTACACGTCATCACGTCAGGTCAAGGCCGGTGTCTCAGCACAATAGGCAGCCTCATGTACCGCGTCAACCCCTCTCCTACCTCCTCAATATCATCGTCTTGATCAGAATGCTGACTTGTGCCTTCCTGTAACAGCGCGAAAGGTATGAAACTCCACCAAAACATGCGCCCGGGGTGAACTTGTTTGCATGTCCAAACACGCAAATCCGACACCGCACCCGGATGGGCAGGGTATTACTGTGCACAGATCAGTCTGCTAACATCTCTGTGCCACCTTTAGCAAGACATTCCTCGCGAGGCTGTGCGAGCAGGCTGAGAGATACGATGAGATGGTTACATACATGAAGGAGGTCGCCAAGGTATGAGGCTCAGTCCAGGATGATTTTGGGCTTCGCCCAGGTTGGATCTTGCAATCGGCTGACATGTTATGCAATAGCTTGGTGGAGAGCTCACCGTCGACGAGCGCAACCTTCTGTCCGTTGCCTACAAGAACGTCGTGGGTACCAGACGTGCCTCGTGGCGCATCATCTCCTCGATCGAGCAGAAGGAGGAGTCCAAGGGAACCGAGAAGCACGTTTCCACCATCCGCGATTACCGCCAGAAGATCGAGACCGAGCTCGAGAAGGTCTGCCAGGATGTCCTTGACGTCCTTGATGAGTCCTTGATCCCCAAGGCCGAGTCTGGCGAGTCCAAGGTCTTCTACCACAAGATGTACGTTATCGCCAAATCCCGTACTATATATACCCCACTTGATACGATTCTGACTGTTTTGTTCTATAGGAAGGGTGACTACCACCGCTACCTGGCCGAGTTCGCCTCGGGAGAGAAGCGCAAGGGTGCTGCCACTGCCGCACACGAGGCTTACAAGGTACGGCGTCCCTACTCTGTAGACACGATCTAGAACTAACACTCTCACAGAACGCCACCGACGTTGCCCAGACCGAGCTCACCCCCACCCACCCCATCCGCCTGGGTCTCGCCCTCAACTTCTCGGTCTTCTACTACGAGATCCTGAACTCGCCCGACCGCGCGTGCCACCTGGCCAAGCAGGCCTTCGATGATGCCATCGCCGAGCTCGACTCTCTCTCCGAGGAGTCCTACCGTGACAGCACCCTGATCATGCAGCTCCTCCGCGACAACCTGACGCTGTGGACCTCCTCCGACAGCGGTGAGGCTGAGGCCGCACCCGCCGCCGAGGCCAAGGACACTGAGAAGGCACCTGAGGCCACCGAGGCTGCCGCCGCCGAGGCACCCAAGGAGGCTGAGCCAGCCACCGAGACCACCCCTGCTGCTGCGTCCTAAATATGTCGTGCTCACGAGGCCCCGTTCCTCAACTCCCCCTGCGCTCATCTCTACCCATCATCAGATGTCCCCTTCCACTTGTCTGTTAATCTAGTTCAAGGTGAAGAAAATGGCATTTGACTGCGGCGGATCTGAGGCGGGGGCGGTTGCTGCAACGTACGAAATACATGCGATTTGCGAATACACCATCCTGCGGTCCTTGATATCATGGTTTTTCTCTTTATTCGGTCCCCCCCCAACCCCCCCTGCCCCTTTGCGAAATGTCCCTTTTTCCTCCTTTTGCGGTTTTCCTCCTCTCTACAACGTTTTGTGTCGATGGAAAAAAGCGACGGCTTCCTTGCGCAGAACGGCCCTATTTCCGGAAACTCGGCGTCTCCCTGGCTCCAGCTTTTTCAATATGAGATTTCGGAAAAATGGATGGTTATAATTTTCCGCTCCAGGGATGGTTTACTTGATGACAAAGTGGTTTTTGCCCGGCGGATTTCGATTTGATCTTTCCGAGATATAATCCGTGGTGGGGGAGCCATTAAATCATCCTTGGTGGCGTTGCCATAGCGGGGTAGTCTGTCAATCTGTTACTTTTACCTTTTTGTGTGTTTTCGGAGCCCGTTCTGGAGAATGTTGGTGGGGGGTGGGCACGGAAATACACGGAAACATATACCACATGCCATTGCACAATCTCTTGTCGTGCCTCGTGATCGTGATGTGATTTGACTCTCTGCTGACCAGGTACAATTGGTATAATTATGGTATTAGAAGTACTACTATCTACTATTCACTGAGACCCGACTATAATCGTTGATCCCATCCAACTCCCGCTCTATAACGCGTTATCCAACTATTACACCCCCTAACGTGACCAAACCACCCATAAAGAAACAAACCCATACCAACCCAACTCAATACACCTCCCACGCCCAAAGAAGACAAATCACACCACCACCCTCCTGCTCTCCTCCATAACCGCCTCCTCCTCTCTCAACTCCATCTTCTTCTGCCTCAACAACAGCTCAGCCGCCCTCTCCAGCCTCGCATCCTTCTCATCCCCCCTCCTCTTCTCAATATCCCCCCCACTACTCCCCTCCGTCTCCTTCCCCCCCTCAACATCCCAACTCCACTCCTCCGCCTTCGCCTCCAGCCTCCTCGTCGCCTCCTCTCGCTCACACAACTCATACATCCGCGTCTGCTCCTTCTCCTCCTCCTCCTGATCTAGCAATACTCCATTCCCAAGCCCATTCCCGGACCAGGACCCACGCCCGTCTTTGCCATTCTTCCCATTCGCCTTGCCGGTAAATATCCGTCCCCGTATCCGCTTCTCGAGACGCTTCCACGTGCCTTGGGGGGCGGGGAGGGGAGGGGTGGGGTGAAGGA
>JPKA01001923.1:0-19063 GCA_000750875.1 Pseudogymnoascus sp. VKM F-4517 (FW-2822)
ACTCTCTCCCGCCGCTCCTCCGAGCCGCTCCCCCGCTCCCCCATCCCTGCACGCAACAAAGCCGTCCAGACCACCGCATACTGGAACGAATACGACTACCCCAGCGACGGCGGCGGTGCCGACGAACCCTACACCATCGCCTTCGACGCCGACGACGAGACCTTCCCCGGCCAACACCGCATCTCCCGCGCCCTCGCCTACCTAGGCGAGAAATCCGCTGAGCTAGGCCTCTGGCGCCCCTCCACCCCAGGCGCAACATCCACCAAGGGCGAGCGCCGCGCCCTACTCGGCAGCCGCGCCTCCGACGGCGAGACGGCCGACGAGGACCTGGAAGCCTTCGACGCCGACGGCTTCCCGCTGGGGTACGAAACGCACTACGCCACCTTCCCCTCCATCGCCACGCAGCGCCTCAGCGCGCAGCGCAGCAGACTCCTCCTCCTCGCGCTGGTGGCGTGCTATGTCTCCTCCGCGCTGCTGCTGGGGATCAGCGGCATCCTCGTCGCGACGGGGCGGAACAGGTTGAGGGCTGAGGTTGACGCGGGGGTGATTGCCGGGGTGGTCGCTGCGCTGGGGTTCGTGGGCGTGGGCGTCCGGATTGGGGCGCTGAGGTGGGAGGAGGCAAGCGTGTGGGAGAGGGTTGGGGTGGTGGTTGGGTTTGTGGGCGGGTGCTTGGTTGGTGGGGGGTTGCTGGTGGGTGTTATGGGGAAATAACGACATGGAGGTGGTGGTTTTGATCTTTGGAGTTTCTGCGCGGTTATTTGCTTTTGTTTTTGGTTGGGTAGCGGGAGCGTGAGGACGGTTGGTGGGGGGTATATGGAGGGTATATGGGAGGGAGGATGGTTTTTTGTCTTTTTTAGAGGACTAGGCGGAGGTGCGATGGGTGTATATATACGACCGCACCACGTCATGCAACGATACGACGACGATAGATACCGAGGAGGCACACCGCTACTACGCGTTTTCATTTGGATACCTGTTTTTTTAGCGCTAGGGAGGAGGAAGAGATGATGTTGTGGGATTGATGGGGAGGAGGAGGGGTGTAGTATACTCGAGCTAGCGATAGATGAGTTGGAGCGATCTGATGGCGGGGGTGGGGATAGGTGTATATCATGTCATGAATTGAGATGTTAGATATTCACTAAATGACTTGCTGGTGGTGAGGGAATGTGATGTGTGAAAGTTTGGAAATGGGGAAGTTGTGGGGTGATGATGAGAGAGGGGTCGTGGGGATCCGAGGTTTTGGAAATATATCGGTATATTCTATCTGTGAGTTGGTAGAAGAGGGTTCTTACTACTTCTACTGCTGGTTCTCTGTTCTGGTTTCTTACGTTCAACTACTTCAGATGCTCTGCGCATATCCTTCTCGTTGGGGACTTGTGCTGCTCTTTTCTTGAAGCTTTCTCTGAGCCGGTTTACTGCTTCGACTCTATCACTGCCGTGTAGGATCTGGAGTAACATCCTCCTCGCCGTCGCTGGTGAGAGACTATCATCGTGAAGGCTGAGGATCACCATCCGTCTCGCCGTTGCCCGTGAAAGGCTTTTTAGATCAAGCCTTGGTTGAACTCAGTCCAGTAGGTTCAGTCAACCTCAGAAACTCAACAGGTATGTAGCGAGTTAACTGGCTGAGTTCGCTCCAGTGAAGCTCGCTCATCACCTCAGTTCACACCTGCTGTCTCATCTTCACTTGTCATATTCGTTTCGGTTGGCAAAGCTCCGCTAACACAGCTCAGGCAGTTAGCAGTTGGCTTATATCAGGCAAAGCGAACCAAGACGACTTCACAGATGAAGATCGATTGGAAAGCTCAAAGTCTCATCCAAAGACCGCTCCGTCTCCACACAAATCGCCATTTAGGAAACACCATCATAGACACCTCGTTCACCGTCCGCACACACGTACAAAGACACTTCCAGACATCCACTCCTCATACCTACCAGAGGTTTGCTCAGAATCTCCTCTTCAGAATCACTTCACTCAACATCACACACAACCACTCAGACTGAAATCATGGCTACCATGGCACCAATCTCTGCATCAAAGCCGATCCAACCCTTCCGCTTCCTCGCCCTCAGCCCCGAACTGCGCAACAAGATCTATGACCTCGTCCTCTACCTCGACCGCCCCATCTACCTCACCAGCACGACCGAGATATGCAAAAGGCAAACGCGCCAGCACATCGCTGACTGCCCCTTCACGGAACACCCCGACTACCCCAACGTCGTCCGCGGCGACGGAGAACCCAAGCGCGTAACCTGGTGCATAGATGACTTCAACGACACAAAGCGAAGGCTAGAGATGCCACGCTCCGTATTGGCCCTGCGCCATGTCTGCAAGCAGATCAGCAACGAGACCAGATTCACCTTCTTCGCTATCAACGAGTTCTACTTCCGAAATGCAAAATACGCGGAGACGGTGCTTTCGAGCATAGCTATGGCTAATGCGAACCTGACGGCCGCGATACAGATTATGGGCTTCAGGTTCCATGGGGACGGCGCGCCGAAGCTGTACCACAAGTTGGAGGAGGCGTGCCCGAATATACGTGTGCTGAAGGTTTCAATGAATATTGAAGACAGACGCGTCATAATCCCGGGTGAACGTCTTAACACTCTACGCAATGCGCGTGGTGTGCACGCTTTCGCTACGTATCTTTCCAGGCTAGAGAAGCTCGAGACGTTCGAGATAACTGGGATGGACGTACTCTTTAGGGACAGCGGTGGCCCGCTGGGGCAGGTGCCGGTGGGGGTTGATATCAATGATCCCGAAGCTATTGGACCATGGTTTCGGTATATGATTAAGATGGGGAGGAGGGAGAGGGAGAGGCCGGACTGGAAAGCGGTTAAAATGGCGAGAATTGAAAAGGAGAGAAAGGATATAGCGAAGAAGGAAGCGAAGGTGATTTTGAGGAGGAAGGAGCGGAATGCGCCACTCAGGCCACTCAGGTTGCCATGACGGGGGTTATTTTCCTTAGGGTGAAGGTGACCAGTTGGTTGCTCTTGTCAACAGCATGGCCGACAGAGATGGGGCTGCCAAAATTGACCAAACCGTCATTTAGTTCTGATTCTCTCACATCAGAGGCTTACCATCTCAAACGCATCGGCGGTTCCTGAGGGTCGCGACAATGCGTCTGAGATAGAAGAGGGCATCGGAACTGACATGAGAAAACAAGGCCACTTACTTGCATTATGGGCGCTGACACGGGGCTTTCGGTGTCGAGTCTTTCTGCGCGAGCGGCATGACATGAGAAAACGAAAAAACTTACCTGCATTATGGGCGCCGACACAGGGTTTTTGGTGTCAGTCTCCATGAGCAGTTGCAGAGGAACTATTTGGAATATGGAGATGAGCTTTCAATATGATTTACGGGCTGGTGGTTTCGGAATGCATGGTTTCATCGTTGAAATTTCTCAAGAAGTTTGTTTTTACGGAGAAGCTTTCATAGCGTTGAGTTTTTCGAAGGGTTGAAGTTTTCACAGCTGAAATTTTCAAATACTTCGCTTTAAGCCAGCATCAATAACTATCAAATATATTCATATAAAATATAAACAAACCGTGGGGTGGGTTCATGTTTGAAGCCATTGACATGACAGTTGATTGTGACCTTGGTGGCACTTTCACGCTAACCGTATTAGTATCCACCACAAGCGGTATCCACTGGCAGTAATCCGTAAACAACACCCATCACCTTCAGCTGCCACAATCCCAGTTCCACGACATCTGTACATTGAGCCATTGCAAACCTGTATCGAGACCGGTGCTAGCTGTAGCTCAAATTAAATTGCTGGTGCTAGCTGGAAGCGGCTTTTGCGCGACTCTCGACGACCCCGAACCACAAATCCCTCTGCGCAAGTACGAACGCGTCTGCCCTGCCCTCGATTTCCTTCAGCGGCAAACATGGTCAGTTGCAATCTTCGGTAGTTGCTACGAATCTAAACTAAAATTTACAGGCTCCCGGGGCAGTTAAAATCCCAAGGAAGAGAGGTCGACCTTCAAATGCTAGCATAGCGTTGGATGAAAGAGAAGTGAGGCCGGAGGCTTCCCCTCCTCGACGGAAACGCGGTAGGCCTTCGAATGCAAGTAAAGCAACCCAAGAGACCGAGGAGAGGCCGGAAGCATCGCAACCTCGACGAAAACGCGACAAGGTACAACAAGCATCCGAGGATAGGCCCGAACCCCCCCCGCCTCGGCGAAAGCGCGGGAGGCCTTCGAATGCGAGCCGCGTCCTACAAGAAATTGAGAACGAACCGGAAGTAGCAGGACCTTCACGAAAACGCGGGAGGCCATCGAATGCGAACAAAGCAGCAGAGGAAGCTGAAAATAGGACGGAATCAATACGAGACCAACCAAGAAAGAAGAAGGCACGAGTGTCGACAGGTGGTGAATCTTCTCAGCCATCAAAAGTAGCACCCAACAAGCGCGCACGAGAACCACGCACGCGTCAATCACTACCATCTGTCTCGCCCCCTCCGACCTTCCCATTTCAGCACCTTGAGCCCGTAGAATGCGGCATCTCACACAACACCATCGGCTCCACGTGGGAGCCCCTCCCCGCCACAGCCCACGACCGTGCCATGCAGCTCCTCGGCGACATAGAGAAATCAGTCGTGCAGCGCCTCCGTGACGAGCGTAAGCGGACCCAGGCACGTACGGCGATCCAGATGGTGACGCGGCGGCTGGGGCGCAAGATCACACGAGGTTTGCCGTTTCCGCCTGGATCTCGCCCGCAGCGCGAGGAGGATTTCGATTTCGAGCGGATACTGGATGCGACGAGGAAACAGGAGGGGCTGTTGACGCCGGCGCTGCATGCGAGAGAGTTACTCAAGTCAGAGATTAAGAGGGAAGAGGCGATGCTGGAGAGGGAACAGGCGGCACTGGAGAGACTGGAGAAGAATGCGAGTGCGGAACGGGGGAGGAGGAAGGCGGAGGCGAAGAAGCTGCATCCCTCTCTTGCGAAGCGGGGTGGGGAGGTGGTGGAGTGGGGTGATCGCGATCAACTCAACCTTGCGGATGAGCAGACTACGGCGGATGTGCTACAGGTGAGTCTACTAATTGATTCTCGATGGGATAAGGGCTAATTTGTTCAGGACGCGAAGATCGATGATGACCTCAGGCCGATTGTGGAGGAGTTACAGAATCACTTGGAGAGCATGCATAATAACTTCAAGCAAGTCGAAGGCATCGTTCCGGCGATGGAGAAGAGTGAGGCAGCGATCCGGTCTGCTCTGTTGAAGCAAATCGACGAGCAGCGCTACGAGCAAGTCATTATGGGATGAAGCGTGAAGCGTCTGCTTTGTTTGATCAGATCGATGCTTGGCATCATCAGCATGCGATTATCCGATCCACGGCTTGCTCCGTCGATCAGGCTGATGCTCAGGGCCATTGGCAGCTGCTACGAGACGAGATGAGCGTGCCAGCTTTGTTGAATCGGATCGATGCACTGTGCCATGGGGAACTTGCTATGGGCAAGCTATTATGAGGTGAGACGCCGAGGAAGTGGTTTAATGCCAGGAAATGAGATACCCCCCGAGGTTCTACTGCAGAATCGTAGAACTATGAAATGTATAAATTATGAATATGACGACTAAGACCGTTCCATGTTTGCTGCACTTGTGTCTCATGAAGCATCTCCTCTTGTATTGTGCATATTGTAACTCCATAATTGCGGCTTGGATCAGCAGCGTGGACAGCTTGGCCCACTCCGTTCCCATGTGCTCGCTGAATCAGATGTTCGGCATTGCTCACCCACTCCACTACTGCATGGCGGGCGCGGGGCGCGGGCTAATTTTTAGCATCATAGAAACTTGGAGAGGGGACATGACCCGAACCCTGCGAATCGCTTCCCACCCCCATCCATACTCGATCCAGGCCCCAGAAATAAATGCGACAAGCCTGCGCGCATACTCATTTCGACCATTCTTGAGCCTTCATACACGTCGCGCCGCCGTGCGACTTATTCACCTGCGTGCGCCGCTGGTCCTGCAGCGTGCCGGGTATCGCGATCCTGCCTGACCCGAGGTACAAGCCGAAAAAGGCGCTCACACACACCCTGAGCAACAGACGTTTAATGGAAGCCGTCGAGCTCTAGATCCGATGTCATGGAGCACAATGGCGACAGGAACAGGCCGGGCGAGAAGTCGCAGACCCCTCCTGCTGCTCCTGCAGCTGCAGCGACGAGCGCCACCAAGAATCCAAAGAAGAGGCGCAAGGTGAATCATGGTGAGTGAGCACACGACCTGACTGCTTGGGCAGCAAAAACACCCTTCACGCCCTGTTCCATCCTCCGTGCTTCTTTTTTTCTGCGCTGTCGCTAATCCTGGAACGCGTGCCCACAGCTTGTGTATATTGCCGTCGCTCTGTAAGTGATCGATTGGTCCAGCTCACATCAATGCCAGTTGTGTCGCATGTGAGTTTGTGCTGATTATTTGTGCTGACCTGATGCCTCTGAAATAGCATATGACATGCGATTTGGTACGACCCTCTTGTCTTCTTGCGACCCTTCCCCCTCCCCCCCGTCTTCGCCGCCTCAGCCACGGCCGAGCATCTCAGACACTAGCAAGGCTAACTCTGCTTCGTCGCACAGGAAAGACCCTGCGCCCGTTGTATAAAGCGAAACATCGGCCATCTCTGCCACGACGAGCGACGCGAATCAGACTCGTCCACGAAGAAGGTGAAGGCGCGACATAGCACTGCTGGCGAAGATGAAGAAGGCGGAACTGCAGAACCCACGCAGCCAGCAGAAAGCGGTATGAGCGGCTCGCTCGACCAGCGCGTCGACCAGGCACGCGAGGACACCTTGGGGGGAGTCGGCACCGCGCCGATGCCACCACAACAAGCGCCACTCCAGATCGTGCAACCGTCGCCTGTATCGGGCGCACAGGCAAACGCGTTGAGTAGAACGAGTGGGCGCTGTATGTGGATCTCGTGGGCCCCCTTTTCTGGTGGCGATGGCTAACCGTCTGACAGTCATTGGAGACCGACCGAGCGATTGGCCTGGGGCTCAGAGCCAATACCAAGACATGCATAATTACCATCCCTCCTATATGTTCAACACACTTCCAGAATTCACGAATGAGTTTAACCTACTCAATGACTTTTTGAACAACAGCCTTCTCGACGACGGCGGACTGCTCGAGGGCGACGCTGCCCACTTTTACAACGATCAATCCATCCTTATGCCTGGAGGTATGAATAACAACGGGTTACCAGCCAACTTCCAGCAGAACGCCGTGCAGGCGAGCAATCAGAATGGAAAGGCCATCTCGAGGCCTGCAAGCGCCATGCCCACTGACAAGGCCAAAGAATACTACCTCCAAGCTGCAGATCCGACCGGAAACGACACGCCCGAGGAGCGAATGAACCGCCTGCTACAAGCGAAGTACGACGCAGGGATGCTGAAGCCGTTCAACTATGTGAGGGGCTACGCGCAGCTCTCGTCGTACATGGACGTCCACATCAACGCCGCGTCAAAGCAGAAGATCCTGCGTCAGCTCGACCGATTCCGACCGAAGTTCAGAGAGAAGGTGCAGAAGCTAACGGATATTGAACTGATATATGTCGAGATGTGGTTTGAGAAGACGCTGATGGAGTACGATCGCGTTTTCGCAAGTATGGCGATACCGGCGTGTTGCTGGCGAAGGACAGGGGAGATATTCAGAGGGAACAAGGAGATGGCTGAGCTCATTCATGTGCCGATCGAGCAGATGCGGGATGTGAGTTGTCTTTTACTCTTTGTCTTGCAAGAAACATGCTAATAGCGCTTCGTCACAGGGCAAAATCGGGATTCACGAGATACTGACGGAAGACTCCCTGGTCAACTACTGGGAGAAGTTCGGTGCCATCGCCTTCGACCAGAATCAGAAGGCTCTCTTGACGAGCTGTTCGCTGAAGAATCCGGTCGAGGGCTCTACAGACAAGCCCATAAAATGCTGCTTTTCATTCACGATACGGAGAGACGAGAACAAGATGTGAGGCTGCTCCCTTTCTTCCCACCATTCACCATTTGCAATATTTTATACTGATTCATCGCATCCACAGACCCACCCTTATTGTTGGAAACTTCCTGCCACAATAGAGCATCAGGTAGGAAGGCGTAAAGATCAGATTTAAAAGCACGACCAAAAAAAAAAAATAGAAGCTTCCAAGAGTAGGGTAAGGCAACATTCTGCATTTATACGCTTGTATTATTTCCTTGGGATATCTTGAGGCGTAATAATCGGCTGGGAGCCACTAAGACGTTTTGGGCTGAGGCCTGTTTAGAGGGGACTGTTTTGACGACCTTTCGTGGGTTTTGTACTTCTTCTGTAGGTAGAGCTCGGTTTATCTGCGCATATCGTTCGCCGCGAAATAGAATATGTGCTCTTACATTCCATACTTGTTCCATCTGTGAGTTTTTTGTGAGATTCATTTGTACAGTATATGTGGCACCTGTTTGATGCTTTTCACTCCCAGCTAAACAGCTAGTCGGTCATATCTCAGCTCAGTGTCGATATTGTTCTACTATTTCCTTCTTTGCACGCTTCCAAAATGACCAATGCACCTGCTGGGAAGCGACAGCCCAAAGAGAAGCGTGTCACCGCTCTCCTTTGTCAGTATTGACCTCTTCTATTCATAGCTGGCACAACTAACAGACTCCACTCACCAGCCTTCTCTGCGAGTACCCGAGGCAAACTTTCACCACTTACGACCGGACCTGCAGCGCTGGACCTACAGACACAACTCCAGGAACAGATTATTCGATTTCCTGGTAACCTGGCGTCTCTGGTTGTCACGAAGCGCCAAGATCTCGATACTGAAGGCTTGACACTATGGAACCTCTCTACACGGCTCATGCGGGCAAAGGACATTCCAATCTCACCGGACCAACGGGCGACACTTCTTGCCGCTCGGGTGTTTGCCTTTCTGTTGTTGGATGGTGGTCTAAATACAGGCAGAAGTTCGCTGGCTGATGTCACGCGCCTTATGAAGGTTGCGCTCAAGGCTGCGAAGAGCTGCATTAGTAGGTCCCATACTGGATTCACAGTGATGTAATCTGATGGCTTGATTACAGATGCCAAGAGGCTGGATTTTGCACTCAACGTGCTGGAGAAGGCGGCTGTGTACGAAAGCCAACTTTCCATAAGAGACGGCACGGTAAGGGCATCACCTGCGGAAGCAGAGACGTGCTCTCACTTACAATCTGAATACTATGTGGTCAGAGCAACTCTGGTGAGATAATCTTTCTCCTGATGACTGCCTTTTCTCCCGTAATGATTGCTAACTTCTCCTCAGGCCTGGCGTCTGGACAAAGTTGAAGTGGCAGAGCACATGTATAAGAAAGCAGCGCTGTCCGACAAAGCCCTCGATCCCGATATTGCTGAAAGCCTAGCTGATCTTCTCTACGAAATGGGAAAGGACTTCTTTAAAAAGAAACAACATGAGTTGGCAGAGAAGTGGTTGGAACGAGCTTCTAACATCATCACAGCACAGGAGATAGACAAGCTGAGTACCGACGCGACGAATCTCCAGACCAGCATCATTCAAGCCCGTGTTCAGGCCCTTCTTGCCATCGAGAGAGAAGATGCACTCGACATGGCAAATAGCTTGATTAACAACCTTGAGAACGAGGTCGGGGACAGGTTGATAGTTCTGTTGCTGAAACTTGAGGTGTTGTCAGCACCAGTTAGCCAGACTTTTGGCTGCAATGCGTACGGTGATGTGATATACAGGATGATACGAACGGTCGTGATGACAGACGGCAATTTCAAGCTGATCATGCATCATATTAGGAAGCTGAACGACAAGGGGCCAAGCCTTGCGTGCAATATTCTGGACTCATTTCTACAAAGTCGTCTTTTTGAAGCCGGAAATGAGGAATGGATTGAGAAGGCTCTCGTCAATAGAATGTGGATGTCTACGAATTCGAGGGACTCTCCGGAGGTGTTGAAATCTGCGAGGGCGGTCTTGGAGGTCGTTGGCTCAAATATGAGCAAACCCTTGAGCGCATCGGCCACTCATGCTGTCCAGACAGTAAGACTATGCCCCGATTTAGAGGAGTAGACGCTAATTTGAGAAGCTGTTGTGGAAACGAATTGAGTCGAATTATGGAGATGGAAACTACGAAGCTGCTGAAGATTGGTGCCGGTTGGCTATGCAGAGAGTTTTCGAGCAAGCTGGGGATTTGAACAAAGCCAAGATTGTTAGGTACGATCAACTCGGCGATATTGCATATCTTCTTGGAGTCACGCTGAACTATTCACAGAAAGCTCTTACTTTGCACTCTCGGGCGGGGCGATGTGTCCGATGCTCGCGGAGTTATTAGCCAGATCCCAGAGTCCTCCAAGGATGACCCGATTACCCGGTTCTTGATGTTCAAAATCGCAATCCGTACTAATGAAATTGAATTAGCTTCAGCATGCCTCGAAAAGATCTACAAGGCAGAAAAGGACGACTGCACCGTGCTCTATGCCTGCGTTCTTGACGCACAGCAAGTTGGTGACAGGACACTCACTATTGCAGCCCTTCAATTGGTTTTTCAAAAATATGAGTACAGCGTACCCTCATCTGTCAATTTTCCGGCGCTTCTCAGATGCATGATACGACTTATTTTGTCACAGCTAGAGTCAGTTGAATCAGAGAAAGACATCGATGTGCCTTCAGTTGTCGATCAATTATGCAAGCTTTTTGAGGGTGGTATGGACATGGCCTTGTTTTCCTCTCTGAATTCGACTAACATCTTCTAGGTTCCACGCAAGCTCAGAGAATGAGCAAACAAGAGGACAGGGACAACGGAACCAAGGTATGGACAATACAAGAATTAGATTGGTTCTCAAAGAACGCGTACAACCTCTCTTTGAAGTACAGCGCCCAGTGGCACCCACAACAAGTTCTAGGTATCATCCAGAGCTCCATAAAATTTGCCAGCATATACCCGAAGGATATCGACAATATGACTTCAAACGATGTAACACATCGTCATATATTCTGCGACTTTCTTGCCGTGCTACATCTAGTCTCGCTCGCTAGAGCAGAAGACAATATTGAGGCCCAGCTACAGGATTACCTCGAGTTGAGGAAACATGTCGACAGTTTTGACACTCGCCTTCAATCAATTATGGACGTTCTTGAAGAAGGTCCACAGCAAGACCTTCTTAAGAAACTAGCAACCCTTCTCGTGTTCGATTTTGAAGCCGCCATCCGCCTTAAAGCCTGGGATGACCTCACAGAAGTAATTCTAAAAGCAGACTGCTGCAAAAGTATGGACATTTACGAGAAGATGTCTGACATGCTCCTATCGGATCCTACTATTCCCGTCGCGGGTATGTGTCTTTTCTTTCCGATAACCTCTCGCCCATGATCCCTATGTACCATATACTAACAACTACAGTCCTCATCGCAACACTTAAACGCATTGCCAATGAGGCATGGTCTCTCGACTCCTTTGATATCGCTAAACTTTCGCGGTATATGCGTTGTCTCTTCCGCCTCGGGCTTTCCTCCGGCGATGGGCCACTGGCAGAGAGCCTCCTTGAGCAGGTCTCAGAGCTGGCCAGCTCGGCAGAGAACAGCGAAACAGCGTATCCGTTAGAGGAGCTAGAGTATGTGGCTACTACCGCATTCAACCGCGCGGTGGATTACTATTGCACTGGGGAAGATGATGCATGTAGAAGGTGGGCAGGAAAGGCAGTTGAGGTGGCGGGGTTTTGTGGAGATGGGGGAGGTTTGAGAAATTTGTTGCAAGAGAAGCTGGTGGGACTACAGTTTGGTAAAGAGATGTGAGTGGCCAAATATTTAAGCTTGAAGCTTTGCGCGGTTCGAATTTTGGGACCAGCGATGCCTAGTTAGCTATTTACTGTTGCATAACCCTCCAGATATAGGAATAAATATGTGCTCTCAGGGCACGGAATAATCGATAACATCGCTAGTCTCATGCACTCGTATCATTGTTCTAAATAAAATTCTCAGATATTAATTATAAATCCTCGTACGTCCAACTCTAATCCACAAAAACACCCGTCTAATACCCACGCGCGATAACTTATCACCTGGAACTCCCAACCATCACCAGCCTAGTCCATTCTTCCAACCTCTCAGCAAGCTTCTCATCCTTTGCCGCACAGCTCTGCCACCTCGGCTCACCAAATCGCTTGGAAATCTCTTGATACGTGCCACTCTGCTCAGCCTTCATATCCTGACTCGCCGTACAGAACAAACTAGTATATGACCCCTTATCCGCAGGCCATATCAGTCCGAACATGCGAAAGACCGAGAAAGCACCCGCCATTACCGACCCGGACTCTTCTACCGACGTGGCGAGGTTCGTCTCAACTATACCTGGATGCACGGATGAAACCCAGATCTCGCCCTCCCCATTCTGCGCACTTGGAGAACCGGGGCCGTACGCCTTGTGCAGGGTCTTGGTGTGCAGAATATTGGCGAGCTTGCTTTGTCCATACCGCGGCCATGGACCACTATCCTTGAGAGATAGGTCCTCGAAGCTGATACCGCCCTTGGGTGCGCTTAAGTGACCCGACGAAGTGAGGTTGACGATACGCACGCTGCCGGGCTGAAGATTCTTGGCGGTCCGCAACATCAGAGGAAGAAGGTGCTCCGTAAAAACCCAATGCGAGAGGTAGTTGGTCTGCCACTGCGCCTCATATCCATCTTTGGTCATTTCAAAGGGTGTCGCCATGATGCCTGCGTTGTTGACCAGGCCATGCAGAGATGTCTCGAGGGTGAGGAAGTGCTTGGCGGCCGCGACGACACTGGCGAGGTCCATGAGGTCCATTTGTAGGAGGTCAATATTAGCTGAGGGATGCATTTTCTTGATGTCGGCTATGGCTGCTGTGCCCTTCTTTGGGGATCGGGCGCACATGTAGACGTGGGCACCGTGTCCTGCTAGGTGTGCTACCGTATAATAGCCTCTGTTTGATGAGATCAGCGACACGGCTTTCGTAGTGAGAGGGGATACTTACATTCCGGAATTTCCACCTGTTACTATGAATACTTTGCCCTTGAGATCAGGGAGATTATCAGGATGGAAAGTCATATTCGAGACGATTACTCAATTCAGCGTGTGAAGGTGCAATACTGAGAAATAGAAAGTTCAATATCTTAGACCGAGAGTAATGTTTTTAGTGATCCAAAAAGGTGCGTCGAAACCAAGGAATTTCCGCAATCTTTATACTGCTCTTGTTAAATTATGTCCGAGATTCTTGCATCCTACATGGCATTCCAAGCATTAGACGTTGTGAGCAAGCTACATACACCCTCTCCGCCAAAGCCAATCACGCCACATTCAACTGGAGTGGGCGAGTGAGCCAACTGCATGAATGAGGCGTAGGGCTCACTGCTAAATCTCTTGCTACCGTCCAAATTACACAAATCGCCTAAATTAGCCACCCTTTGGAAATCATGACGCTGCGTTTATTTATCAAATTGGTTCGATTCATGTATGATAATTTCAGGGCCTGTGATCCTGGTCCCTTCTGTGAGCAGGCTGCATGACACTAGACTGCTTCTAGTTATAAATCACAATAACGGCCAATGATATTGTTTCATTGCACTGGTCCTTGTTAGTCCACCCCTTAGCTCCGAACTAACTCCTGGCAAGCAATTCGGGCTTTCCGGAGCCGAAGTGTCAGACTCAATATTGTGAGCAGGCTACATAAGCGCCGGAGCCAACCTGGAGAAAACCTTCATCATTCACCACTATTGTTTCCCATCACTTTAATTACGACGCCTACCAGAGTCATGATTAGTACGTATCAGCCTGAAAATTCGTCAGCTCCACGCTACCAGTTGTCGTCGATGCCACAATTGGCCGAGGTACGTATTAGGCGCCTCCAATCACCGGGACTTGCTCACCGGATATAGGCGATAACAAAGGAAGACGACTGGACTGGGACTAAGGATGCAGCAGCACGTCGACGGGCACAGACTAGACTTAACACAAGGGCATACCGTAAGCAAAGCCTTGTTTTCTCTTTCGTCTAAACCAGGAGTTAGAATCCGTCCGGTCAAGGCGTGGGGGCGGAGGTATCCAATTATCAAAACTAATAGTCTTATAGGGAAACGCAAAGCTCTGGCTGCATCTGGGACACTGGTCAAAGCGGAAGAGCTGGTGGTATGCTGGGATATGAGGCAAGAATCTGTCTCCAGCGTCCCAGCATCCCGTATCGAGAAACAATACAATGGGAGAAATCCACTGCTGCCAGATAAATCCAAAAAGGCACAGATTAATATTGTCTTCCCCCTCTGTTCAGATCACCTCATTACTCTCCTCCAATTCAACGCTCTCCGTGCCCTAGCCGTCAACCGCACTCTAATAACGGGGATCCTTGTCACACCACTTGACTGTGACGAGGAGATTATCCACGTTATCCCATTCCCTACCAAGCCCGAACTGCTCCCTCCGTCACTCCTACCCACTACTCTTCAACAAACGGTGCCGCACGCCGACTGGGTCGACATGTTCCCTTGTCCCGAGGCACGAGACCGCCTAATCCTTGCCGCCGGAACCTTCGACGAGGATGACCTGTGGGCCGACTGCATCGGCGGGCTGTACGAGGGCTTTCCTGACGATGAGATCGAGCGACGCGGCATTATTGCGTGGTCGCCGCCCTGGGACATTTCGGGGTGGGAAATGTCAGAAGGGTTTCTGAGGAAATGGGGATGGCTGTTCAAAGGGTTGCCGGGGCCGTTAGTGGCGACGAATCGGTGGCGGATGCAGAGAGGCGAGGATCCACTTGTTCATGATGACTACACATCACATGAAACTGTGTGACCTTTGTGTTGTCCGGCTACTTCTTCGTCATCAGATGAGCTGGATGTTTAAACCATTAGGTGGTATTATTTCACAAGAATTGGCCAACCAGTCGTTTTGGTCCATATCTGTGGCACTGCGAGAGTGTAGTGGGCGTCCACGTTGCGAAAAATGGGTATGGCGATGCTGCAGATTCATCTTTATTATATTAAAGTTATAGGTTATAGAAACTTTGGATTCGTATTCGTCGTGCAGCTGAGCTTTCTTCCAGAACATCGTTGACCTGGACCGCGAATATTATGTTTTTCGAAGTTCCAAGGCCCCGAGGATCCCACCACTGTCTATTGTTGCTCCCATTCTAGGAACTGTATTTGCCTATCAAAGTATTGTGTAGTTCGGCATAAGAAGGGCTAGTAGACTTCGGAGACCCCGTCGAAATATGACTCAGACTATCAAGTTCAGGTGGTTGGCCCCATCCTAGTAACTATCGTCATCTGCCCACTGCAGCTTACTGAGCCATGGATCTATTCACATAAATCAGCATATTCTCTTGACAGAATAGCTATTTTTGGAAGATCATTTGTCGAGAATCCAGTTTTTTAGTTTATAGGGCGAAGTGTGCCTTACCATTTAACTATTGTGATTAGCCTCATCCCTCTACCTTCGGAAACCCCGTCGAAATATGACTCAGACTATCAAGTTTAGGTGGTTGGCCCCAGCCTAGTAACTATCGTCATCTGCCCACTGCAGCTTACTGAGCCATGGGTCTATTCACATAAATCAGCATATTCTCTTGACAGAATAGCTACTTTTGGAAGATCATTTGTCGAGAATCCAGTTTTTTATTTATAGGGCGAAGTGTGCCTTACCATTTAACTATTGTGATTAGCCTCATCCCTCTACAAAACATTGTGGCGTCAGTTTAAACTTGATTTAGACAGAGAAATATAGATACTTAGCACAAAAACGTTGAGATTCTGTCGTGTGACCCTGCGAGGCTCATGGGCCGATAAGGAATTCTTTGCGAGTCGAAATGTTGTAATCTTCTGAGTTAGACCTAGCGTGAGTGTGTGAAACCGACCATGCATTGTGTCACAGAACGTTGTTCAGCTCATGGCTCAGCTGAGTATCAATTCTAAGACACTGAGCCTTTGTTTCCAGTCCGGATCTCACACGTGGGGCATATCATCGTTAAACTTCTTCATCGCGAAGGCGGCAGTAAGACATCGAAGCACCTCTTTGCGCCATCGGATTATGTAAGATATGGCTTAGAACTGTGCTTATCGTATAAGTTACAAGCTCGAGCGCAGGTCATTGTCGAATCCATTGCAACTCAACTCGTAACCTAGTCTACCTCCCTAGTTGAGATAGTTCCTCTTGTCAGAACCTTGAGTTGGTGGGTTATGGTAGGACACTGCGCAGTGTCGCCCGTGTGCTGTCTGTATAACTATACGGGGCTCTGCCCTCGGTGCCATCCAACGAAACGCAATGTTAGACTTAGAATCCGACACCCAAGTTGACCGGACGCGTAAGCAAGCGTCGTTGCGTTCAAAGCTTCGCGATAGCTGCCATGCCTGTGCCATATCTAAGGTCAAGTGTCCCAAAGAAAAGCCATCATGCTCGAAATGCGAGTGCCGGGGAATCACATGTCAGTACTTCTTAGCCAAACGTCCGGGGCGAAGGCGTGAGAACAATGCAAGCAACAGTACTGGGAACAGCACAAGTCGATGTCTGTCTAGCAGGAGCCTTGGAACAACGTCCAGTTCCAAGGCTATTCCCAACCTCAAGGCCAATGCCGGCAGCTGTCGCTCTATGGAAATCGATACACTTCGAGATACGCCATTGACTCCCGGAACCGGCCTGCTATCTAAAGGCGGCATTCCCAACCTCAAATCCAATGCCGGCAGCTGTCGCTCTATGGAATTCGATACACTTCGAGATACGCCATTGACTCCCGGAACCGGCCTGCTATCTAAAGGCGGCACAATAATCCCAACAAATTCGTATGGGGCCGACAACTACCTTATGATACCTTCAAGCCTGAGCGTCCCAGCCTCTCCAAGACAGGACAATGTGTTTGCAGCAAATATGGCCCATTTTTCTGTGCCTGGAGATGCTAGCATGTTCTCTGGGCTGAGGGATTTTGGCTCTGAGGTCAATGACATGGATTTCATCATGTCGTCTATGGACTCTCCGTTTGACCTGCTTGGAATGGAGTGCGGCAGCATCCCTGGTAGCATCACCCAAACACCTAATGATATTGAGTCGCTCCTAATACCAGCTGAGAGGATCAATCTTGACCATGCCTCGCTTGATACGCCGTCATCACTTGATATATTGAGCATGTCGAGCGGGGCGTCATCGGCTAGCTCCAACGTCAATTCGCTGCCTACTGGGAAGACGAGTATGACCGACACCACCGACACTTCGCCATGTGGATGTCTGATGCAAGCACTGGATCTCCTGAAAAAGCTCTCCTCCTGTTCAATCTCTCCTCGCAGTGCGTTTCCTAGCCCTGATGCCACGGAGATGCCAAGAACAGTTAATCCAGGCTCGGCGCAGATTGTCATCTTGGAAAATAAACAGAGCATAGAGGCTGTCAGTAGCAAGCTTGCATGTTCCTCATGCGTCGATGATAGCTTCTTGCTGGCAGTCCTATCCATGATCGTGCTGAAGGTATTGGAACGATACGCCGCTGTGGCACATGCACAGCCTCACAAGACAGGAAGAAGTGAGGCTGAAGCTGACAAGTCAGCGAGGCTATCTATCAACATTATCTCTAATGGCGACGACTGGATGACGGTGCAAAATCATACTCACAATGGGTCGTATGACGAAAGTGGCGGCGGACGAATGGGTGCCCAGCTTGTCCTCAGAGAGCTGCATCGTGTGCAGAGGTTGGTAAACCAGATGTCACCAAAACTCAAAGGACCAAAGGAGAGGGATGGCCAAAATATAACCCCAAAGCCGAGGTATTGGGGCCGTCCTAGGACCGCAGAAGATGGTGATAGGATGGCCTTGACACCTATATTGGCTGGTACCTTGGACCAAATGGAGAAAGATGTTCGCAAGAGCCTCAGTACTTTGTCAGCAGAGATAATCAACGGGTTACGGCAAGGTTAAGATTGTATATGTCGAATATATGAGAATTTTGTCAATCAAGGCCATTGGATATTCTCCACCGGAGGGATGCGTTGATGTGTAAACGAGAGGTGGAGCTTGAGAAGGGGCAGAGTATATAGCCTAATAGACACGCGGCAATAATTCTAAATTATAGTCCTACAGCCAAACTTCGCCATACAAATTCTGGCAATCAGTAATTCCAGGTGATTATACCCGCCAAACAAATTATACGCCTCAGGTGCACGTGGACGTAAGCACAACCCAGCTCACAAGAATATGATCCGGTTTCAGGGGATATCCTCGTAGTGTGGCTTGCGTGGCTGGGCGGGCACTACTGTAGCTCCAATCTAATCTCTCATAAAACAACATCTAATAGGAGCATTTCCACCCGATCGCAACCTGCAACATATGAACCAGTAGCAGGTAGTCATGTGGCCAGATGTTATCCGTACTGAGCATTGAAGAGGTAATATCAGTTTTCATGTCGTCGTTGGCGATCACTTCTATATCTGGGGCATATTACCTGGATACGCTACACTGGCGGGGGCTATACGAGGCAACAAGGTGGATTAGACAAGGTGTCCTACTCTGTTTGTGCATATTCATTATTCTATAACGGGGCATATTACCTGGATACGCTACACTGGCGGGGGCTATACGAGGTAACAAGGTGGATTAGACAAGGTGTCCTACTCTGTTTGTGCATATTCATTATTCTATAATGGTCTTCTTTATCAGCGTACTATTTTGAAGGGGAGTAGTACAGCATCGGGAGTTTAGTCAATGTTGTACAGTGGTGGCAAACCAACAACATTTAGGGCACTCTGGCAGCTGCTTACGTAAATTGTGAGTGTCGTGACAGAATTAGCTAGAAGTATTCGTATTTAAAGGCAATAAATACTATTCAACTTGATTCTTGGGGCTGAAAATAATGTGCTCGCGCGTCTAACATTTGGACATCTTGAAGCCACCAACTATCTCACCGTCTCTTAAAAATTCCTCGATCCAGACTTGATTCATTTTAGCCTAGACTAACAGTATTCCCGGATACCCGGATAATAGACAACTCACATGCTTTGCCTCGTATCAGCAAAATTCTCAAAGTCGCCACCTAAATGTCCTTGTACCACGGGTCTTATTTGGTACGCATCGAATCTTCGGTGCTCTTGTAACGCACTTGGCTAAAACAGCCATAGTTAACAATTT
>JPKA01001925.1:0-12095 GCA_000750875.1 Pseudogymnoascus sp. VKM F-4517 (FW-2822)
AAACTGACACACCATATCCCCTACAACCTTTACCAACAGGGTAAGGGAGGTGAGCGAGGTTTCATGGAGGCCAGAGGTAAGGATGGGGCATGTTGAGATGGAGGGGAGGTGAAGCGAAGCAACGTAGGCGTGACAGCTGTCTTGCTCTATAAGCCTGGGTCATCCCCATCTGTGTCCTTCGACCTGGTGGTAGAGTAATTTAGGAGATCATGTTGTGTGAGGAAGTAATGTCTCAGTAAGTAAGTTATAAATGGAAGGAACGCCCGAGTGCGTTATATATTCGAGGAAGGAACGACGGGCCAGGTTGGAGGTATGGATACATATATATCGAGAGAGAGGACCAGTACAATCCCCACGGACAAGACATTGGGAGCTATTATGTCGGCTCACTTCGAAAAGTTGCCATGGACGCCGTCAAGGATTCGACCTTCGTGAATTTAGGCATGAGCATAGCAGATATCGAGCGGACAGTAAACACTCCAAAAAAAGAGAGGTGTAAGAAACATTCTAAAGTGACGAAGCTGACTTTGAAAATCTCTGTAGGAGGGATTGGTTGGGGCGGCCGATGCGGGTGCACGTTCGTTGATGGTGAGAAATGCTGTTGATGGCGAGAAAGGCGGCTGAAGCTGACTTTGAAAATCTCTGTAGGAGGGATTGGTTGGGGCGGACGATGCGGGTGCACGTTCGTTGATGGTGAGAAATGCTGTTGATGGCGAGAAAGGCGGCCGGTGGTGAGAAAAGTAGTTGACGGCGAGAAGGGCGACCGGCGATGAGAAAATCGTAATTTTCGCTATTCGCTCCACACGAGGTCTGCTGAGGGCAATCATCGAGATACCGGGCAAAGGTCAGGCCGCGTATTTCTTGTTCTCTTTTCTTTGGGCGGAGTGACAATTTCGAGATTAGGCTCGTTTGACTGCATCCTTATGTGCCTTTTCCCGACCACCGTACGTTTGCGCCAATGCAGTTGATCGGAGCTTGGTCGGAGACTGGAACCTTCCGCAGTTTTCTTCGCGGCCGCCGCCTCAGCAACCTCTTTCGCAGCTCCCTGGCCAGCAGCCTCTTGCGCTGGCTTTTTATTATAATCCGCACCGACGGCGCGACCTCGAACTACGAGAGGTCTAGCACCCCTCCGATGGATCTTGTACAATAAGATAACAGAAGCTCTATGTTTCATTCCGAAGGAGTTGAGCATTCCCTCACACGGCAACCAACGTCAACAAATCCCATGTCGTCCTGCCAGAGTTGCCCTAGTTAACCGATTTAGATACGAAACAAACGAAGTGCTTCCCTCTTCCGAAAACCATCATCGCGCCTGGTGTATTGGGAGGGTCTGCGATGTGCGACCTGACTGCCTTGGTCATAACCTACTGGAACCAGACCGACCCAGAAGAAGGGAATAACAGCAGATCCGGAGCTTGTAGAGAATAGTAGTTGACGGCGAGAAGGACAAAAGGGCAACTCACTGCGAGAAGTTGACTGTGAGAAGGATAGTTGACAGCGAGAAAGACAACTGACAGCGACAAGGACAGCTGACAGGAAGAAAGCGAGCTGTCAGCCAGAAGTAAAAAAGCGGAGGCGGACGGCAACACCTGCGCGAGCTTGCCAGTTTCGACGGGTCCGGAAGCCCAAAGGACGTCGAGAGTCGAGTCCGGTGTTGGCACGGGACTTGTTAGAATAGGCAGGTGAAGGATATTTTAAGTATGTGAATCCGAAGATGAGATTTGGGTTGGAAGTTAGTATCTATGGAAGGGTAGTTCGAATCGGATCCATCCAGATACAATTATGCTGAAACTATCTGTCTGCCCATTGGAAATGCCAACATGGCTTTCTCTCAGCCCCCACAGGTGCCTCTTGACTCCGCTGCAGAACGTAGCGCAGTACCTTGGAATCGCACCTAGGTATGCACCGATCCAAAATGGTGCGGATCCTGACCAGATCTCGAGTGATAATGGCCAGAAGGATGTTGTGCCAGCAGCTACAGCAAGCATCGAGATTGCCGCAATCGAAACCACGAAAAAGGAAGACGCTACCATCGCACCAAGCACCGCCGAGATATCTGTTAGTGGAGTGGTCTCTCGGGTCGCCAGGGGCACAACGGTCTCTTTCTTGTGCGGAGGTGGGAAAGGAAGTTGATGGCAGAATGGGCAGTCGATGGCGAGAACGGGCCAACGGTGGGAAATGGCCTGGCGTCATCTTTGCCATAGCGTGTGATCAACATTGTCGCCGGCCGTTTATAACTCTGCTTCATCTCCGCAGTCAGACTTGTCAACCACCTTGCTGGTTCGCCCTCAACCTTCGAGTAGAGGTACATGGTGAGTGCATTGTCTAACTCATCGGGTTAAGTTATCGACATTGCTTCGAACTCCTCTTTGGAGATTCTGTGCTTGTAGTTAATGGTCTTTACGAAAATAGCAACGTCTTAGGCGTGATCATTGCTAAATGGGGCTACCTTTAAGTTAGCTCTAGACACTCTCTAAGCCTCCTTCATAATGGCTGCTCGATTAAAATTAGCCCTTGCGGCTAGTGTTCCATTTAGTTCTACTATAGTATAGGCTAGGAACGGACTAGACACTTCAATGTCCGCTTCTGATTAACTTTCGAAGTCGTCTGATGGGGATGCAGACGGCTCTCGATAATGTTCGAACTGGTAACCTGCAGTTGGTGATGAGTGAAGCAGGTGACAGTGAGAAGGGCAACCAAACACCACAAATTATAGCATGGCATATTTTACTGCGGCTTTAGAATGGGGGCAACTTTAAAGTAAACTTTTAGAATCCAGGCGCGTATGCTGGTGAGTAATAATTCGCTGGAGAGCTTATTCGAAGGCACTCCACTTTGTCTGGCAGAACTATAATACTCAACGGAGAGCTCGAATGGGTTGACTTTGACTGATTGGCATCTTCCTTGCCAGAGCTTCCCTTTCTTCTATGCCGAGGTAGATCCCGCCTTATAGGCGCCATTTAGGCGGGTGACGGACGTTGAGTGCGTGAATCAGAGCCATTTGGATTAGGTTAATATCACACCCTGGGGGTCCTTTGTTGATTTGCACTACAATATCGGAAGATCGGGCTTCTCTACGGTCTATGGCCTTTGCGAAAAAGGTTTCCTCCTCTTTCCTCCAACTAAGCACAATCTTTCTATCTTTGCGTCGGCTGCTGAACTCCCCAACCGCTTAGCACGAGTCGGTGAAAAATTAGAAGGTGGTCTTGTTGTTCGGATTAACGGCTCGTTAGCAATTGACTTGCCGTCTTAAGCTGTAAGTGAAGCGTCCTCTTCTACACCCATCTACTTATACTAACGTACCTAGCTCTATGCTGCCTTCACTACATCTCTGGGTTTTCTTGTGGGATTAATTTCTCTACAGTAGAAGAGTAACCGCTTATGTCCGAGATTATCTTATCATATCTACCTCCTATCTACTGGTTTTCAAGCACAACCGTAACGCCATTATGGAAGATGTAAAGGTGTATCTCTCCGATCTGAAATATGCACTTCAGCTCGACCCATGACTTAGAGCGAAGTCGCAAGAGAATTGTGTTTGGATTTAGCCACTCTGTTTCGAGTAACTTGAGAATATTTATTGTTGTTTTTATGCCATAATCTTAGACTGAGAGGCCAATATAATAGGATTCCTACCATCCTACTAAAATTAAACCCTCACGTGAACAATACCTTCTCAAACCGAGTCATATATTCCATTAATATCCCACCATCTCTCCCGGACTAGGCGCTTTGTTAAGAGGTCGACTTCTCAAAGACAGTGCCTTCAAAATTCGGAATATCGAACGTGCCCTCGGGATCTCATACTAATCAGCAATGTGCAGCTCGAATAGCGAAAGTTTCTCACCTTTCCCTTTATCCATGATATACTCGCTGATCTTCTTCATCTGATGTCTCGTCTGCGCCAACATCGCTGTCATATCTAGCGCAACCTCCTCGTTTCTCTTCGCCGCGCCACGAATCGCCGCCTCCATGACATGATACCTACTCACGCAGTTCCTCAATAGCATATCAAACGGCGTCGTCGTGCTGCCCTCTTCCTGATAGCACTCGATGCTCACCCTCTCCAAATTTGGGCGCCCAAACAGCAACCCCTTGATCTCATTCATATATCCGTGGTAGTTGAAATGGATCGGCTTATCGGCCGTGAACAACGTCTCAAAATCCTGTCTTGTAAGCGCATGTGGGTGCAGCGTCTCCGATTCGAGGATCATGAGGTCCGTGACATTAACGACGCGGACACGTAGGGCGGGACACGTTCGTCGCAGGATGGACGCGGCAGCGACGACTTCGAACATTACTTCGCAGCCGATGCCGACGAGGACAACGTCCGGGTCCAGGCCGTTGTCTGTGCTGGCGAACTTCCAGATTGATGCTCCGGCTTGGCAATGTCGTTCTGCTTCGTCGACGGAGAGAAAGACCGGGACGGGCTGCTTGGCGCCGACCATGAGGTTGACGTAATTGACGGAGCGGAGACAGTGAGCTAGGGTGGAGAGAAAGGTGTTCTGCGCGTGGTAAGTACTTTAGGTGTGACTTGGGATCTAGAGTGACGTACGGCATCGGGGGGAAGGTAGACGCGTGCTGTGTCTGGCTTCAAGTTGAGCACCGCTCCAATGAAAGATGGGTTTTGATGGGAGAAACCATTGTGCTCCTGTCTCGTCCAGGTGCTAGTCTCGATGTAGTTGATGCTCGAGATATTTGTCCTCCAGTTCGTCTCTCTTGCCATTTTGTTGAATTTGCTATACTGAACCATCATAGTATGTATGATGCCAAGGAAGCTTTCGTAACTAGGGAATATAGCTGTTCCTCCTGTCAAAGTATATCCTGGACCTTTGTTAGCGACGCCACCTTTGAATCCTACTTATCTCTTACCTTGCATAAACCCTTGGCAGTTGTGTTCACTAAGCATTTCAATCACTCTACCACCTCGGGCATTTGAGTATTTGTCAGCCTGGAAATTCCGGCCTGTGTGATTAAACAATCCTCCAAGCTTGTTGCTTTCAAGTTCATCAGGGGAAAAGACCCTTAGGGCATGTGGATTATCGACCAGAGCCTGATCGATAAACCTGGCAATTGTTTCCATGCAGGATGCCTCAGAACCTACATCAACACTAAACCGCTTCCAATCTGGAACCTTCAAATTTTGACGCAGATTATACGTCTCGACTCTCTGTCCGAGTTTCTTCTCCTCTTTTAGTGGCAAGATTTCTCGAATCGAGTCAACAACATCTCCATTATCCTGGAAAAGCGTTTTTGGATCATAAGACAACAGCCATTTCTGGAGTTCTTTCAGCTGTCCATCATCCGTTTTGGCTTTCATCAATGGTACTTGGTGAGAGTGGAAACTACCCTCAACAAACTGCCCATCCACAACCTTCGGACCGGACCATCCCTTTGGGGTCCGCAAAATTAATACTGGCCAGCGTGGCTTATATATAGGCTTGCCACTTCTTGCAGCGTTCTGGATACTGCGTATCTCATCAAGTGCCCATTGCATACTTGCTGCAAGATCTCGATCAATATCTTCCAGATCCTGCACGAAACGCGGTTGATAGCCATATCCTGTGAACAGAGTGGCGAGCTCCTTATCGTCCATGCAACCATATACAGTACGTTCTGAGATCTTGAAACCATTAACGTGTACAATGGGGATCACCGCGCCAGATTCAGCGGGATCTATGTATTTGGCTGCATGCCACGCTCCAGCAGTAGGTCCGGATTCGCATTCTCCATCTCCCACAACGCAGGCTACGATCAGATCCGGTTTGTCCATGATAGCGCCAAAAGAAACCGCGAGAGCATAACCAAGTTCTCCACCCTCATGGATTGCACCAGGCGTCTCGGAGTTTATGTGGCTCGGAAATCCATTTGGAGTGCTGAAGCCGGTGACCAAGTTATGTAGGCCCTGTCTATTCATAGTGTACTGGGGGTAAAACTTTGTTAAGCTGCCCTCAATCCAGAGAGAAGCCAGGATTGCCGGAGCTCCATGACCAGGACCAACAACATAAATGATGTTGGCATCGTTCTTGCGCTGTAGATAATTAAGATGTGCGTATACTAATGTGAGGCCAGGACAGGTTCCCCAGTGACCTAGAAAATATTAGTTTAGGCTCTACTGTACTGATTATATACTCATTCCTAGGAGGCGTGGTTTGATGTCATCGAATCGGAGATCTTCTTCTAAGAAGACATTGTCGCTCAGAAAGATCATTGCTACTATTCGGTCAGAATCGCGAACAGATTCGGATTTCAGATTGATATATATACCCACCTGCAGCAATATAATTACTTGCCCTCCTAAACTGTTGAAGACTCGTGAGATCAGCATTGCTCAAGTCAAGCTTCTCGAGCTTCACCAAGAGCTCATTAACAGAGTCTGGGACGTGAGACGGCCCTGGCGGCGGATTGGGTCTATCGCATATCTCTCCTGGCATGGTTCTTGACAAATACCAAATGAATTGAAATAATAATATGTTACCACTTAAGAGGTCAAGTTTGACTTGCGGAGTCAATAGAAAAATATAAATGGATAGGCGCAGCAATAAGAAACCATGATGTCATAGAGTTTCGAGGAAACTTGATGTTATCGGTAGGCTGTTGAAAGATTTGTTGGTAAGGCTGGCAAGGCTACGAATTACGATAGATACCCTACAGTGTTCCGACGCCAATCCTCCGTTATTACATGAACAGACTTCATTTTGTGAATTCCACTAACAAGTGACAGCAATATGGCTTGCAGCGGTAATGCGGCGGAAATTTGCGGCGGCAACGACAGATTGGACATTTTTACAGAGTTTTGACCATTCCGACAACCATGTCTTCTCCGCCTTCTACAACTACAGCTCCCGTTGTTACAGCTACTCCTGTTCCACTCAGATGGAGCACACTTGGGCGTTAACACTAAAAATATCGGAGAGAAAGTGCTCTCACATAATCTTCTCGCAGATAGTTACGCTCTTACTCAAACTTGCTGCTAAGAGTCCTGTTTAGCAGCTGGTTATAATCAGCGGCATTAGAACCCAAAGATTGCCGAGAAGCTAGTCCGGTGTTGACAAGTCCAGCAGCTCAAGATGATATACTATTAGCCATTATACTCTGCGTAGTAGTGAACCGTGTCTTGCTCATTTTTCTCATCGTCTTCGCTCTTCCGTTTTCCTGCTCACGCAGTTTGAACGTGGTTCTTTTCCGCCGCGTTCCTAAAGCATAGGAGCGTGTCCCGGACTTTTCCGCTTGGCTCAGGACTTGCCCTGAATTGAATGCCGACATAACTTGTGAGCCAAGACGCCTCAACAGTTGGCGGCTGCCATGCGCCAGGGAATTCAGCCTCTCCCCCCCACAGCCTCCGTCGCAAAGGGAGGGTTCTTTTTAACATACAACGGGTCAGGGCGCAATTGCGCTTAACGCTTCTAATAATGAGTTTTGGCTTCCGTTCCAGCAGCCTTGTCAAGGCCATTCGGCTGTCAAAGAAGCTCCACGCGCACTTTGCTGACAATGACAAACAATTTTACGAATTTCACGACGAGTGAGTATACAACTTCAGCTAACTTCCGATACAATCCGACATGTTCTTACATAGTACAGAGGAAGGCAAATATCCATCGCGCTAGTTGACGTCGAAGCCGCGGCCTCCGGCCAGACTCCCACAGACACGCAGCTTGCCGACCTTGAGTCCGCAGCTCGCGACAGTTGCAGCGTACTCGATGACCTTTTCAAGGCGCTGGACAAGTATCATGAACTTAATACCCAAGGAGCCAATGGACTGCGTACCCGCCTCGGTGCCGTTGTCTCGCAGTTAAACGCCTGCTCGGCTCTCCTAGTGGGAGACAGCCCGGCCAAGTCAATGCACGAGGTGGCCACACCCGCATCCCTTAGAGAACCTCCCACTTCCTATGATCAGGTGATGGAGAGCATTCGCCGCCTTAGAGAACCTCCCACTTCCTATGATCAGGTGATGGAGAGCATTCGCCGTCAAAATCCCAGCAGCAGAGACCTTGCAGAAAGGGCGCTGACATGGATCATCTGCGCTGCCAGACCACTGCGGGCCCAAGAACTTCAAACTGCCCTCGCCATCAGCGAGGACGGCACCTTGCACGAGGAGAATATCCCACAAGTCGAATACATCATAACAGCCTGTAGCGACCTTGTAGTGGTTGACCAGGAGAGTTCCATTTTTAGCTTAGCCCACGACACGATGCAGGAATACTTTGACCGGACCTTGGATCACTGGTTCACAGAACCAAATCTGAAGATAGCCAAAGCATGCGTTGCGCTCCTGTCGTCTGACTGGGTAGGCGCATTAGTCGAGTATGCATCTAAATTCTGGTCTCATCACCTACGCCGGGCACCAGGCACACAGCGAGACGATTGGGTCATCAGTTTCTTAGAATCAGAGCTCATCACTCGGGCACTTTTAGTCGAGTATGCATCTAAATTCTGGTCTCATCACCTACGCCGGGCACCAGGCGCACAGCGAGACGATTGGGTCATCAGTTTCTTAGAATCAGAGCTCATCACTCGGGCACTTTCGTACGGCGATATCTACTATACGACTAGCCAGGCGACGGGGCTGCATCTAGCGGCGTACTTTGGGCTTGACGTCTGCGTGGAAACCTTCATCCAACGCTCCCATGACCCCAACGTTCCCGTGGGGAGGGGCTGGACGCCAATATCCTGTGCAGTAAGAGGAAACCACTGTTCCACGATAAAAGTTCTCGTCCGGTGCGGAGCCAAGATTGACATGAGATGCCATGATTTCAATCCCTGGGCCATACAGGAGGCCGTGCAGGGAAGCCTCTATGATGTAGTGGAGCTTCTCCTAGACCTTGAAGCCCAGTTGGGCTCAGGAATCAAGACATGGGCATACAGAGACGCGAAGAGTATAGCTCTTCAAACGGCGGTTGCACGCGGCGATAGAAAGATGATATCGCTTTTGCTCAGTAAAGGTGCTTCCATTGACTTCCTGCATGAAGGCTACACCGCACTAATGCTTGCCGCTCATGAGGAGGATACTGCTATGACACGACTGCTAATTGACCACGGAGCCAATATAAATGCCACGGGCCGAGACGGTGTAACAGCGCTCATTAACACCTTTAGTCTCTCTGGCACCAGGAGCAATACCAACCAAGCTAAGGTTCTTCTCGAGAGCAGGGCGGATACCGAGCCGTGTGACAGCGCCGGGCGGACAGTGCTTGCTCGCGCCGCGGATCTTGGCAACGAGGAAATGGTAAAGTTGCTGATTGACCACGGATCTAGGGTTGAAGGGGACCCTTCGGGATGGACGCCGCTCTACCTTGCGGTCCATGACGGCCATATTGAAGTTGTGAAGCTTCTACTTGAGGCCGGGGCGGATCCTGATGTAAAGACCGATTTGCAGCAGATATCATCGTTGACGCTGGCGAAAGAACTTGTACAGTCGCATTATATGGGGAAGAAGCAGGCGGATATTCTGGCGCTTCTTCGAGCTCATCGAAGACAGTTGGGATGGCAGGACTGGCTGGGTTCATACTTTCAGTAGCACACGCTTGCCCATACGCATACTTCGACGTTGGCCATCGCCACACGGGAAAAGTCGCTTGGGGCAAGTTCCCATGTAGTAGAACGAATGCCACGCTGTTGGCTGCTGTGATATTGATGATGTTGGGCCCTATCTTGACAGCTGACTATCTTGACGATCATCACCATCGCCAGTCGGAAGCCAACCGTCGAGGTTCGGAGAAGGCTGAGGGACGTCACTCGAATCGTCTGCATCCTCAGCATATGTTTGGTTTGGTTGGGCTCTGTGGACGATCCCTTGCTGTGTGGCTGGTGAGACTTGGTCGTGGGGAGCGACGAAGGGGGCCTCGTCCTGGTCATGAACGGCCGGTGAACTTTGATCGACATAAGGGCTCTCGTGCTGATCAGAGTTACCGCCACGATTATTTCAGGACGTTGGTAATTACAGCGCCATGAGTAATACAGTACACACTAAAAGATAGTACTGTACATAACACGGTGCTGAAAGGATGACACGGTTCTTTATTCCTAAAGGTGCCAAAAACATTACAGTACCTGAAATATCACAGTGCATTCCATCCCAAGCCTTGTAGATAGATCTCCGTTCTCCATGAGGCAATAGTCTTTCTTCTCTCAAGGGTGGTGATTCCGGGCTATATTCAATTGTAGTTTACCATGATGTCTAGGCGGCGCTTGGAGGCGGGCCTGACAAGCTTTGTGATGTTTCTTCAGCGACCTCCACTACAGCCACCTCAGGCGCTAATCTGACTCCTTCAGTGGGGTTATAATCCAAAAACTGTCGAAAAGCTAGCCCAGTGCTGACAGTCCGACGGCACTGTATTATTTGGCAGCATAGGACATAGAACGGGCGACGGGGGTTAACTATATAATCCAAAGATGAGATTTGGGTCACACTCGCAACACAGAAGTCCAGCGCTTTACGGGATGTTTATCTTGACGATCTATCGGAAGATTTGTACTGGGGATGAGCTGCGTGAGGACTTAGGCAGGTCTGCGTCCCATCTTTTATAGTCAAAAAGGACCGTGAAGAAGCAATTAGATTATTTTACCTCCTGTCATTTGGAAATACCGTCAAATCATTGTCAGCCCCTCCAGGGGCCAAAGAGGCAGGCAGCGCCTCGTTATATCTACTACAGAAGGGGCCACTGCTGCACATACACCACGGCAGCAGAACGCAACGCAGCATCCCGAAATTTATCCTGGCTATGCGGCAAATAGTACAGACTCTTTCTGATCTCACTCGAAATTTACATCAACTGACATCTATCAAGGGCACTTCACCCCGTCAAGGGACTCGGGTTATGGGAAGCTCCTTTTTGAAACGACATATAGAATGCTCGAGCCCAGCAGTATGCTATAGCGGCGGCTACTACTTCGGGTCGGCACGGGTCAAGACAGTCTCATATATGACAGCGAGAAAATCAGTTGACGGCGACAAAGGTAGAAGGCAGCGAGAAGCGTAATCGGCAGCAACAAAGAGGGGCGATCCAACTTAGATCGACTGGCAGCGAGGGAGAAAGAAAAGAGGGGGATTCGCTAGTTGGAAGAGAGGCGGTGGAGGATGGTCGGAGAGATTGTTTGGACGGCTGATTGGAAGAGAAGCTAAGAGGATGGTCGGACGGGTGATAGTCGATGACCTGTAGAAGGAAAAGGTTAAGATAAACTTACTGCAGTTGGCAGCATGATGCTATGTGGTATATATGTGAGGAAGTAAGAGCAACATAGAGGAAGATATAAAGAAAAGGGATAACAACTACTGCGGCATCGTCGCCATCTGCGTCGTCGTCATGGCCCTCAATGCTTCTAGTGAACTCAGCCCCTCCTACTCCCCAAGCCCAGGAAACCAAACCCTGTGGGTGGCATACACAAGCTCGACGGACGTCTTCATGGACTAGGGATTTGAGCTATAAATAGTGCACTGCTGCCAACAGAACGTGTCACAGCGGCCAGACGCTCTCGAAGACCTGTTCACAGGGCGAGATCCTTCACGTCTAAATGAACGCGTCTGTGATTATACCATTAGTAGGATTTATGGCGAGAAAGGCAGTTAGTTGACGGTGATAAAAACAGTTAGTTGACGGTGATCAAAACAGTTGGTTGACGGTGAGAAAAGCAGTTGATGGTGAGAAACGCAACCGACAGCTGACAGGCTCAACTGACAACGTCGGAATTATAGCAAGGTGTTCGATGCGATTCTGGAATGAGTCCTCAACAGAGAGCTCGAATCTGACGTTTGGCTCCCTAGTAAATCTGCAAACTATTCTTCTCGTTTGACCGTCACTGGCAAATATTTTCAGTCATAGTCGACAGCACTTTATAGTCGGCATACCCATGTTGCCCCAAAAAGTATCGTCAAAGACATATTTTCTGCCATAAGCTACTACATAGAATTACAATACAGTAACAAAACATAAACACCATCTATCTCCCATCTAACAATCAGGTATTCCCATTCCATGCTCCCGATTCCCTCCCACAAAGCCCCAAGACACCGTATCCAAGCCGTACACATACACATACACCATACCCAAGTCCCCAAACTCTCACAACCACCTCACCTCCCCAACCCAACCCCCAAC
>JPKA01001928.1:0-22013 GCA_000750875.1 Pseudogymnoascus sp. VKM F-4517 (FW-2822)
AAGCCGCAGTGTATTATACAGTACAATGGACCAAGATTTATCGTAATTCTCGGCACTCAGCCGTTCATTTGGATTTCTGAAAGACTGTTTTAATCGTAAATGACGAACCGTGCTGGCCCAAGGAGCAGATCAGCTGAGGATGTATTCGCCTTACAGGCATCTTTTTACTTCTAATATTGTGGTTAAAATATTAAGCCGGAGTCAGACATTATACAAGGCTATAGTTCATAATGCCATCAACGTCATCCAAAATGGATATCACATATTTCAATAGAGCGAGGATAATAGGACAAGTTGTAATATTTATCATGCCACAAGCTCGCCCAAGAAATGCTTATAAGCTACCTCCCGCCGCTACGGGGCACATCATCAGGAAAAACCCATCATATAAAACGTCATTTTTATTAAATATAACAAACCTAATCATACAAAACTTGATATACAGTACCTATCAAAACTTAAACTAACAGTTTACAAGGACGGCGCTCTTCTGTGCGGCTGGTCCCATAAAAATACATTCCTACATGGATTTGACGAGGCTCCAGCTCAGCCTCGCCCCTGAGCACGTGACGGTCGCATGTTCCTAGCGGCTGGTGGAGAAAGTTTCCACTAGCGTCAAAAAAGTCCCAAGGCGAAGTTGGGTTGACAGACATTGGACTCAATATCATCCGCAACAATTTCATCCGCCCTCTTCTAATTTCGCCCCTTTACCTTCCTTATACGCCCATCAAGCAGTGGCATTCGTTTATTTTACTCTTCACTGCCACATTATTAACAGCTTAATTCTTTATCTCCCCTGAGGGACCTCCAACCTCTACCATGCTTAACGTCTGCAGAAGAGGCGCTGCCTCGTTATGCAGAGTTGCTCAGAGTTCGTCAAGAAGCGCACTCCCATTCTCGCGCACCTCTGTCTTTGCCTCTAAGTCGATTCAAATTCCCAAAACTGCCATTGCATCGCGATTCCTTCACGCCCAACCAGCGACTCGGTACTACCACAACGACCAAGAGCAAGTCTTTGATCCCAAGGATGACATTATCGCGAGGTCAAACGAGGACATCGAGATTATCACAAGGTTTCAGGATCTTGCGGATAAAGGACATGTGCACCCGGCGATTATCAAAGAGATTACGGACACGATGGGCCATGAGACTATGACCGATGTGCAGCAACTTACAATCGCCGAGACACTGAAGGGAACAGACGTGTATGCACCTCCTCCTTTTTGCCACTTTTAAGATAAAACGCTAATGATGACTAGTATTGCGCAAGCAAGGACAGGTACTGGCAAAACTCTAGGATTCCTCATCCCCGTTCTACAAAACATTTTAAAGGCCAGCCCGGAGCTTGCAGGTCAGGGTGCTGGCCAGAGGTACCGTGGTCCCAGAAGCACGGCTTCGGATATTCGTGCAATTGTCATGTCGCCTACCCGTGAGCTTGCTGAGCAACTCGCTGTCGAGGCTCAGAAACTCTGCAGAGGCACCGATATCAAGGTTCAGGTCGCAGTTGGTGGAAGCAACAAGAAAGCAATGCTGTATCAAATGCAGCGTCAGGGATGCCATTTGCTTGTGGCCACTCCAGGACGTCTCAACGACCTCCTGACTGACCCATACAGCAAGGTTTCGGCGCCCAACCTGAAGGCCGTCGTCCTTGACGAGGCTGACCGCTTGTTGGACCAAGGTTTTTCCAAAGATATCGAAGCAATTCTCGACCTACTCCCAAACAGGAATATCACAGATCGTCAAACTCTTCTCTTTTCCGCCACCGTACCGCGCGAGGTGATGAGCCTTGTGAGGAGTACATTGAAGCCCGACTTCCAGTTCGTACAGACGGTCAAGAGCGATGAGGCACCAACCCACGAAAGGATTCCTCAACACGTTGTGTCATGCAAGGGTTTCGAAAACGTTGCACCTGCCCTAGTTGAGATTTGCACAAAGGAGATCGCAAAGGTCGCCCAAGACCCATCCCAACCACCATTCAAGGCAATTGTCTATTTGCCATCGACCGCCAACGTCACCCTTTACGCTGGTATCCTCGAATCCCTCAGCACAACCGAGAACGCTCTTTACGGAACCCACCCACTTCACCCAGCCGAAGTTTCGGCAATGCACGGCAAGCTTACTCAACAACAGCGTACTCGCGTCTCGGAGCGCTTCCGTCGCGCTAAGTCCGCAATTATGGTCTCCTCCGATGTTACCGCTCGCGGTATGGACTTCCCTGGCGTCACCCACGTCATCCAAATCGGTGTCCCCCCCAACCGTGACCAGTACATCCACCGTGTTGGACGTACCGGCCGTGGCGACAAGAGTGGAGTTGGTTACGCACTATTCACCGATATCGAGATGAACCAGGCTCGCCGCATACTCAAGGGTCTTCCTATCAAGCCTGATACCACCATTGAGACTGCTCGCATCGACATGACCCAGGATGCCCAGCTCGCAGCCGACGCAGCACAGATTCTTGTTCAGGTTGGTGAGGCCACCAAGCGTGTTTCACGATACGATAAAATCGCCGCCTTCCAAGCGGCACTCGGCTCTCTCCAATCTATCGGCGACAAGCAGGGTCTGATGGATAGCTTATACCAGTGGACCCGCTACGGATGGGGCTTCGATTCCCCGCCATCGATTGGCCACGGGCTGGCAAGCAAGCTGGGCCTGAGCAGAGTTAGAGGATTGGTTTCTGGTCACAACTCGATTGATGATGAGACTCCACCAAGGGATGCCGGCTTTGGAGGCAGGTCCGGAGGATTCGGCCGTGGTGGTGGAGGCGGCTTTGGAGGACGCAGCTCTGGCGGCCGTGGTGGTGGTGGCTTTGGCGGACGAAGCTTTGGAGGCCGTGATGGCGGCTCCGGTGGACGTAGCTTCGGAGGCCGTGACGGCGGACGCGATGGCGGACGTAGCTTTGGAGGTCGTGACGGCGGCCGTGGCGGCGGACGTGGCTATGGAGGTCGCGATGGCGGCTCCGGATACGGCAGCGACCGTGGCGGAAAGCAGGACTTCGGTGCTTCGTTTTAAGCACCATGTCCTCTGAAAGGCGGTTCGTTTCGGATCTTGTTATTATAGGACTTTTGAGGGGCCCAATTTGGTTATGGGCCTAGTGTACGACTACCGACGTGTTGTACGATTTGAGAATCTGGGCCAAGATTGAGAAGAGAGAACAAAACAGTATTATATGTATCATAGAAGGGGTGGGTGATTGGGAGGCGCTGGCGTTCTGAATCTGGCCTCGTTTTAACGCATATGGGGGCATTTGCAGAGCGTGGGAAAGCTTTGTCATTTTATATAACTTGTACGCATAGTATAGTACCGATAATTTGAAAACTCTACTTTATACTATTGATTCTTGCCTGCCACTTTGTAATGATGTATGTGTCCAAGTCCACCATCACAAGGCCATCTATAATTTTACCCAACTCCACAACGCCATATGCTTGCTATCTCGCCTCATCTGCATAAATAGAGCATCCAGACATGTCCTACGATCCCTCCTCTTTCTTCCACCGACCTCTTCAGGCTCATTCTCCCTGGTCATACCTTCTACGGCCCACCCATGAAACTCTTAGCATCCCAAATCAAGACCCGCTGGTCCCAACTACAACTCGGCATGTCCTAAGATCCCTCTTTCTTCCACCGACCTCTTCAGGCTCATTCTCCCTGGTCAATCCTTCTACGGTCCACCCATGAAACTCTTAGCATCCCAAATCAAGACCCGCTGGTCCCAACTACAACTCGCCGCCCAGCCCTCAGCTCCAAACAAGCACCAATCGACACCCGTCACAAACTCCGTATGCGCATTCATGCGACCCAGCTCGCGGCCCACTCCACCATTCGAGCCATCCGACCAGATACGGCACGACATGTCGTAAGAGGCCGAGAGCAGGACATCGGGAAGATGCGGGGACCACGCGATCTTGCGGATCGCGTATTCGTGACCCTGAAGCATGGTAAGCGGGGCGGAGTAGTTCCTAATATCAAAGGTGCGGATAATGCGATCGACGCCCGCCGTGGCGATGGTGTTGGGGCGGTACTTGTTCCAGTCGTGGGTGAGTGCTTCGGAGGGCTGGAAGGCGGTGGGTGGGCGGTTCGAGCCGACGGGTTGGATATTTGAGGCGTGGGGGAGGGGGGTGTGGATGGGGATCGAGGAGACGAGGTGGTTTGCGGCGGAGGTGGGAGTGCGCAGGTCGAAGATGCGGAGGTGGGAGTCGGAGGAGACGGAGGAGAGGATGGAGGGGGAGTGTGGGCTGAATGCTGTGGAGTATGTGCAGGAATGTGTGGGGAGAGTGGTGAGGGATTGAGGGCGATGTGGTGACCACTGGATGTGTTAGAAAGGTTGTCAAAGATATGCAGCGCGCATCATGCTTTTGAAAGATGGGGCAGGAAGAACATCCGCCGGGGAGCTAGGGGAGCTGGGGGCCATACAATCTTAATAGTCCCATCCCAAGAGGAAGATGCGAAGGTATCTTTTGCGACTAGGTTCCAGAATACCGAGAAAACCTCGCGCTTGTGCTCCTGCCACGACTGGACGGGGAATTGCGGGACAGAGATATCGAAGAGCTTGACTGAGCCGTCGCCGCAACCAACAGCCACTTGGTTCTCGTGCGCTTCCGACCAGGCTGTATCGAAGAGGGAGTCTTGTGTGTCATAACTGTGCATGTTGTCAGTATGAGCTACCGAAGCGCAATGCCGAGTGGGATAGGCGCGGGGTATTGGAATGGTTGTAGCTTACGTTTGCTCGGCGACAATGCCATTCGGCGTGAGATTTAAAATATATAGTCGGCCATTGCCTACAAGCCCAAAGTTCATGGATGCTGAGACAGCAATCCTAGAATCGAAGAATGGGGAGTATTTAACGGCATAGCCGTTATAGCCTTGCGTTTGGAATTGTAGCATGTTTGCGGGGTGAGGCTATGCGCCGTGTCGATCGATGCTGGCGAAACTGTCTTTCAGTTGAAGAGGAATGAGGTATCAAGAAAAGGCGAAGTCTAGCATTGTTGTGAAGCCGTATACTCAAGAGTGTATTCGCTGTCTGCAGAACCGGACATGAATATGATTCCACGGCAAGCCAAGCATTCCCCATATCGTCGGTATACCGAGGGTGGGGTGGGCGGTAAGCCTAATGAGGCGATTCTGCCATAATCATCTTGCACGTGGTTAACCCAACCACGAGTTGTTTATCTCCAACATTAATATGGGAAGTCATCCAACAACGAGAGCAATATGCCCAATATATATCACAAAAATAAAGAAGGTAGGCGTGAAAGTTTTGTCCTGGCCCACGGCTACCGTCCCGGAGGCTATTTATATTAAACCTATAATAATATATACCCCCCTTCTGTTCAAATCTATATCAAACAGTTTTTCTATCTCTGTCTTCTCAATGCAAGACACCGTGTTCCAGTCTTTGCTTGTCTATAGTTACATCTAGACCTTGTCCTTCCACATCCACAGTATTTGCTGTCTTTTGGGGGATGACAGGTGTCTCATCGATGCCAGTAGTGGGAACAATAAGGTCTTCATCCATGCCAGCATATGGACAAACCGCTGCCTTCGGGTGCAAATGGAATTGACATACTGCTGAACCAGATAGGGGAGGCTGAGACCTTCTTGTGATAGCCTTGAACAAATCGTCCAAAATATCTCGGTTCTGCTTGCAGGTTTCAGATATCCCCAGGGCTGTAATAATACCAGAAATCGAACGGGCCCTTGCCGGTACGGAGGTAGTAGCAACTGCTTCGGCTAGCTCAGATATTGCGTATTTTCTTGCCATGGACACCGGGCCAGTTGCTGCATAGATGACGCCAATCATGCCGAGATCCAATCGGCAGCTAACGTAGTTCCTCGAGCGGTGATATAGAATTGTCAGACACCTGTCGGCCAACTCATCAATGCAATATTTATCAGCTAGTCCCAAGGTCATTATTATCTTTCTCATATTTTCTTGTGCCCCTTCTTGTGTATGTCTACTACTGAGGCCTACGCTTTTCAGACTGTCGTAGTAGATCCACTCCATGAGAACCTCGAACGCGCTTGGGTCGTCCTCGGGGAAGGAAGCACTGGATGTCACGGCTTCAAGGAAGTTGCTGTCGAACATGGCGGAGAAGAATCTTGATTTTGAGACAAGGAGATTTTTGTGGACATTAAACGTGCGCTTCGATTCATCACCGCCGACTGTGATCTGGACGATTTCTGTGCCAAATGTCCTTTTCTTGTTAGAATATGAAAGATATCCTGCAAACGGGTTCAAATACTCACTCACTAAAAAGTGGAGGCAATAAAGACAGTAAAGTGGGTTTTTCATGGGAGGCTTGCTTGTTGCCTCTTTGGACACCTGATTTTCGTGACATGGCTGCTGTTATATAGCTGTCCGACTTGCTGGTTAACCAGGGGGCGGTCGAACTTGGAAGGAATATCGACTTCCTTTTACGCATATGTAATAGTATGGTGAATAAATATGGTGAATATTACTTCAGGTATTCACACAAAATATCATGTCTCGGGCTACCGTAAAATAAGATTCAGGTCACAGTGTCCATTATGCGGTACAGAACAGGGCGATCCGTCACTCACCATGCTCCTATGTACTGTGTTTTCCTGTCCCAAAGAAACAGCAGCAGCACCACTCCGTAAGTGAACAACAATAATAATGGGCTCCGGATCGGATATAGCATATTATGAAGGTCGTTTATGTTTAATTAAAAACCTGGGGAGTCATAGCATCACATTCTTGTAAGTCAGATATTCATTTCAAAATATTTTTTATTCGGGTGATTTTCTGTATTGAATTTATCAGTAGTAGTTGCGCTGCTGGGTACGCTTTTGATTACGCTGTTTGGCAGTCTGTTCCTGTCCTCCCTCATATGGACATTTGTTTGTCTTCGCATGATTGTGATAGTCGCAGATTGGGAACGTATGAGCACGTCCATGATTGTGGCCATTTCCCCCCCTGATTTCCGTGATAGCGTCAAACAACAAATCGCCATCTTGCAAGGCTTCCTGTATCGCATTGCTTGATACTCCACTGGCTTCTGAGTTAACCAACGCCCACGCAACCGTCCTAGCTGCGTATTTACGGCCTTTGAAATCGATAGCGTCTGTTCATAGAGCGTGCTCATTTGAGCCATTGTTGGCACCAGTTCTTCCCCGACGTTGGCAAGATAAGTGATAGCGCGGTCACCAAGCTCAGGTAACATGTACTTCTCTGCCAGTCCAATTATCGAAATAGCGAGGTCGGGCAGACATGGATCATCAATCGTTTCTCCGTGCAAAGTCTTCAGTGTAGAGCAATAGACCCACTCGACAAGAACCTCAAACGCCTATGGGCTATCCTCAGGTAGGGTTGCCGTACCCGTCGATGATTCAAGAAATTTGCTGTTGAACATCTTTTCGAAGAATGCAACCTTATTCATGAGAAAATCCTTATGAATCACAAACTTCTTTGCGCTTTCCCCCTCAGCGACAATGATTGTGACTGTCTCTTCGCCCATCAACCTATCCTAGTTTAGACAATGCCGGTATACACAGCGCCGGTTTTTAGACTTACTGGCTGAAGTTTTTTTTGCGAGGTACATCGACTTGCGTAGATGGTACAATTTCAGCAGGCGGTAGATCAAAAGCCACACGGAGAGCTTGTTCAACCCCCTGCATAAGGAGCGTAACAGAGTTGATGTCTTCGGAAGAAAAATCCTCGCAGACAAGGTCTAAACTATCTGGAACATACTCCAAAAAGGTAGAAGGAAGGAATCCTATATGAAGCCCGTACCAGACAAATTTTTGGTGCGTGGGATTTTCGGCGACGAGCGAGACCGCTTGAATGCTCTCGCCGTCAAGAAAAGTTACAATATCAACATGATGGTTATAACGACGATCCAAGGTATACGAGGATAAGTCGGGCTCAGGGTCTTTAGGAAGCATGCCAATAGCGAAGGCCATTCGCAAGAATTGACGGTGGCCCGGGGCTGACACGTTGAACCGAAAGTCTCGAATCGTGTTACTGCCTTCCTCGCTCATCTTGGCAATCTAAAGGAAGTCAGTAACAAAACACTCGCACAAGCCACAATAGCTTACGTTATGAAAGATCTGTAGCTTCAGAAAAGAATGGTGGGTACTCCGTGTAGACCAGAACGTGATAATCCAAGCACCAACTATGCCATGGATGTTTGATGTTGAATGGTGAAACTGAGTTGTAAACAAGAAAGGTGCAAGCGGAAGGAACAACAAGTTGGGGCGGGTAGATAAATTGTTAAGTGAATTTGCACAACAAGTGGGACAAGCAGAGGACGCCAATTGCGTTGCAACAAACAAGTAGAAGAAACAAGGAACGTGAAAGGTAAGATTATGCTCAACACAATACCTTGTGCTTGGGAGTTCCCGTGAACCAGCCAGGCTGCTTGGATCTCTCACAAGGATTTTTGATATCTGAGAATCTCCCTGAGAATTATAGTTTCACAGCAACTCACAGATAAACACATAATCACAGCAACTCACCAACAAACCACAATCCACCATTCACAAATGATGCATTTCTATCTACCACCACCCATCTCAAACGCCTCTACCCTTCCGCCTCTGCCCTTCCCCCTCTACACCCCCCATCACCCCCCCTACACCTCCGGCCCACCCCTCCGCCTCGCCCTCTTCTCAACATCCGTCCCATAATTAAACGGGTTCCTACACAACGGACACGTACTCTGATTACTGCTCGCAAACCACTTAAACAAACAACTGCTATGGAAGAGGTGCTTGCAAGTCTGGCATCGCTTATCAGGCATCTTCTTGTCGCTCGACACGATGCTGTAGCAGATGGCGCATTCGGTTTGGCCCTTTAGCGCGCCGGTGACGTTGCGGCGGAAGGCGAGGAGGCCGTCGGTTATGCTGCCGTTCTGGGGGTGCGTTAGATTTATCTACAATATATGATAGGGGCGGGGGGGGGTACGTACGGAGAATGTAATGACGCCTTGGATGATCATAAGCCAGCTCTGCCACTGCTTTTCAGAGACAGCAACTCTGTTCACGCCATCGACTTTAATACTTTCCAACGGGTAAATAGGGGGAAATCGGATCGCGATCTGCATCGTCATCTCATCAACCTCATACCCCGCATAAACCTCCCTCGACTTCTTCGAGACCTTCACAATCAACTCCTTCTCATCATCAGGCGGTGCTTCCAAGCCAGCAGCCCAGATTTCGACGTCATCTAATGTATCTACGATGACGAGAGGGCTGAACGATTTCTCGGTCCAGGATTCGACGGCTAGACGGGTCTGCTTCGATTTGCACTCCAGGTACCAGCTCTTTACTAGACCTGGAGTGAATTTTAAGCACAGGTAGTAGAGGTGCACGAGTAGCCATTGCATGTTATACTCGTCCGGCTCGGCGGATGCAACATCCATATCGTAGACGCGTATAGCGTCTGACTTGAGGCGTGCGCGGTCAAGGTTCAGCGGCTTACCAGCTGAGTGGCCCAGAATGTCGAAGAGAAGGTTGAGAAGGGGAGCAATAAGGTTCTCGGTTTTGAGCTGTGTGGTGTAGTCGTTCCGGACTTTGTGCGAGGCGGTGGAGAAGGCGTCGAATATCAGATGCCAGGAGAGGAGGTAAGTGCGGATTGGCGGGGGGAACTGGGATAGGATGTCGTCTGGGAAGTTCTCCATTTGCGGTGAGTCGAGGAGGAGGGAACATAGTTCTTCGGGTAGTTGGGCGTCTTTCTTCTCTAGGAGAACGTTGACGGAGATATCTCCTTGAGCGGCTGGCAGGGCTCGGTGTAGAATCCCGAATGCGGCTGACTGTATGACTGGGAAGTCTGATGCAACGAGCGGATATAGATCGGAGAGATCTTTAATGTGCTTCAGGGGTACCTTTGTGACTTGTCTGTATATCAACTCGTTCACAATTCGCCACGGCTGAGTCTCGATCTCCGGCCTATTCAAAGCCAAAAGCGTGACCATGCCCTCTGAGATCTCGTGTTCAGCATCTTCCAATGCTTCCACGAGATCGTCATTTGGTTCTTCGAGACCCCTGAGCAGGATCACCAATCTCAAAGACGCATGGATAGCAGAGAGAAACCTATTAGCATCACGCATAACCGGCTTGGAATTCCAGAAGGCGACACAGAAATCAATAGATGTCTGCCAGTACGGGCCATACACCTCGCTGATTCCCGGCAGCAGCAATTGCAAACTCCGGGAAGCTTGTGCTGCAAGTACTGGATGCAAAATCTCCGGCTGTTCCAGCCAGCCAGTGATCTGCTTAACTGCAAAGACGAGCCGGTTGTTGGCCACAGGGAGACTATCTTGGTCGTAAACAGCTAACGCCGCATTCATAAGGCCCAGAAGAAGCGGTGCCTTTTCGCTCGTCAAAGATAGACTAGTAACATCGCTCACGAGACGGTTGCATAGATTATTGATAGTCTTGCTAGACCCGAGACTCTCCTTGAGGCCCGCCAGAATTGCAACAGCGGTAAACCCGTTCGGGGTAGACGACTTGAGCGCGTCCCTAGATGTGAGCCATTCCTCGCCGCTCGCCGTGTGCCAGCCGTGCGATTCGACGAGGCTGGATAGCACATTTGCTAGAACGCGGCCTGCGTAGAATGCGGTTGTTGAGTTACCCTTCGATTCTTCGAATAGACGTGAAACTAATGCGTGGCCCATGTCTGACTGCTCGCCATCAAGCCAATTGTTGGATCCGTTCAGAATCTTGGCGAGAGCACGTTGTGACGTTGCGATGAAATCTTGGATGTCGCTTTCGATATCGGGCTCGTCGAGTGATAACCAGAGTAGGTCATCACGTCGAAGGCCGAGCTGGTCGTTTGCAACCTCTACTGTTAAGCACAGTAGGTATATAATGTCGATCTGGTCGTCGATTGGCACACTCTTAAGAATTTTTTCCTGTGCAAAAAGTTTCGAGCTGTAAATTGCCATTCGGAGCGCTGCAGAATAGCCATCTAGGTCCCTTTCGATTGGAGTGGACGAAGAAGACTTATCCTCAGGAGAAGCCAACGCAATAGTCCCACCGAGAATATTTGTCAAAGATAACGAAAGATCTTTCCCACAAGCTAAAAGTATTGGACGAAGTGCTTCGTGCCAATTATCTTTATCTGGAAACAGATCTGAGACTGACGCAGTCCCGTTGGAGGTTGCAATCCCCTCTGCTTGAGCCACAAGAGTATCGATGCTATTATTATTAGTTATGATCCGCCAATTATCTTTATCTGGAAACAGATCTGAGACTGACGCAGTCCCGTTGGAGGTGGCAATCCCCTCTGCTTGAGCCACAAGAGTATCGATGCTATTATTATTAGTTATGATCCATTAGTCGGGCAGTAAGACGACTTACCTCAGAGACCGTGGTCCCACACTCTCCAAATTTTCTTGAATAATGGAAACAATTGGCGACCCCTTCTCGTGGGGAAGTCCACCAGAGGTTCCAATATTACCAATGGCAGATCTAAGAGTACCTACTTTGGAGACAACTCCCGGATGTCCTGATTCACCCAGCTCGAGTAGCTTTGTCATTACCGTGATATGCCTCGTCCCTCTTTCTTCTAAAAGCTGCGGCCGATGTGCCACGACATATTCCAAAGCGTCAACTGCATTCAAAAAGCCAGGGGTTTCTGTGTCCAAACTACCGGTGATGGTATCAAGTACTTGGGCCTCTTTACCATTATTAAAGCAATTGAACTTGATGGCCGCTTCAAATACTCGGCGCCATTCTGACTCCCCATTCTGTAAATACCTCGACGTAGAAGAGAAAAGAAATTCCTGCACATCATTGTTTTTCTGAGCCGCTTCGCTAATGAATACAAACGAGATAAGAGCTTCGGCTGCAACTGCTTGCTGCTTGCTAGTAGGAACATTTATAAGACCACGAATGGTTGACTCCCATATCGCCAAGCAAACAGCCTCCTGCCCTGGAAATGTGCAAAGCAGCTTGAGAGATGCAATAAGATACGGTGCTGAGGGAGATGTCACAAGCTTTGAAAGCTCCGTCTTTAAAAATGAAGTAATGGCTTCCTCTGATGATGCAGATCCCAAGACAACATCAGGCGCAAGTCGCAAAGCGCCCTCTACGGCGCCTGCAGCACCGAACGGCTTGCCATTCCTTGCGGAAAGCACCTCCAAAGATCGACTTATGATAGAAGCGCTTGCGTCGGTAAGAATATGTTTGTACAGTTCTGCATCCGCACGGTCCGCACCTGAGTATTTGCAGATTTCGGCTTGGAGTTTGAACCAGCGATGGGCTTCCGAGGCTACGGATGTCTGTGACTTTTCAAAGTCTTTGGACTGCTCAGGAAGAGATGTCTGGATACCAGTAATTACCGTTTCTGCCAAACGATTCCACTCTTGGCTTAATGGCGCATCCGACTGGCGAGCTTCAGAAGCGGCACACAGATGAAACGCCTTTGCAAGCGCCGCAGTGCTGTTGCCTGTAGCCCACCGCGTACCCTCGGGTGTTGGCCGGATGAAATGCTCAAATAGGGGATAGACAGTGGCCACTAGGAGTTGATTTTGCTCCTTGGGGTCTGTTAACTGCTTTTGTAACTGCCTCACGGTGTTGACGTAACAGATCCATGCAGTCGGGATATTCAGCCGCGGCTCGTCCCTAATTGATATACCATCACCTAGAGATTTAAGGAAATCCGTAGCTCCAGTTATATCTGTAGGTAAGACACCAGAGGGTAAATGGGCAAGCAATGAGTTCAAAGCCTTCCAATAATCGGCAGGGCCAAGCTGGGAACCCTTCTCAAGAAAGCGCCGTAGCCGGGATAGAGGTGGCTTCTTTCCTTTATAGGAAGTAGTCCACACAGTGGGGAATGTTGCCGTCAGTTTCCCGAGGGCATGGGTAAATGCTAATGAAGAACTTAATTGCGGGCTGCGAAGGCCGGCATCAATAAATGTGGTGCCAACAGATTCGAGGTCCTCTTCGATAAAGCCAGGTTGCTTTTCCAGACATATCAAAACCAGTTGAGCAGTGGTTCTTCTAACAAAGGAATCCTTGGAAGCGATGAAGCCCCAGAGTATCCTGTTGCCTGTAATGAATTTCTTGTAGGCCTCTTCATGCTTATTGATATCTTTTTCTGAAAGTTTCGTAAGGAGATTGATGCCAAGGGAGAGACTCGCACCAACAACCCTGTCGAATTTGGCTTGGGATTCGTCGGCGTTCACGGTCCTCTCGTCACTTAGGGTCTCGGGCGTTTCCAAAATAGCTTCTTGTGCGAATTCGAGAATCTGCACCTGGCAACGCCTCCAGAACAAGAGGATCTTCTCTTCGCTGTCGAAGAAGGAGTTCAAGCCATCGGTAGCTGCCTTTGACACTGGCCTGTCCCTATCATATATCCCAGCTAGCCAGGCTCCAACAATACTTGGTATAAATTTTTCCATGCTCTTCCGGGCTGACTTGAGGAGCTCATATTGCAGGGTGTGCGACAGCTCACGTACTCGGCGGGAATTGTCTATTGAGATGCGAGGATATAATTTGACCTATGAGATATATTACTAAAATAGTACATTGCAGGTGTTTGCCTTCTAAACGTAAGAGACGCACCCAAGCTTCCAGTATAGACTGTTCCACGCCTCCGCCTTGCTCGTTTGGACTGGAGAGGACATGTAGGCGGAGATCTTCCAAGCCCTTGGCCTTTGTCGTGCTATCCTTCTTCAATAAGTTCTTGAACGCCACTACAACATTCGGGTCAGATATGGAGCTGAGGTTTGGCGGCTCTGTCAGGTATGAGAGTGTGCTCCGTGTGGCCCCTGATCCAAACCCGCCAAACCCAGCGCCATTGCCAAAAACGGCCCGGCTACTTGACGCCTGGGACTTGAATTGCCTTTTGCTCATTGTAGCGGAGTGAGGCCGAGTTGATGTTGTATAGGGGACGCAAATAGCTTAGATTAACGGGGTCGAGCCGTGTTAGGGGTGGCTCGGGGTAGCTCGTTGCGGGGTATTCAAATCGGCGTCATCCTTGTCGTCGGCAGGTAGACAGCTTAGTTTGGTTTGGAGGTCCGTTTGGAAGTTTGCAATATATGCCCGGTATTGCAGCGCACGCCAGTATGTTTGTCGTCCCGCTGGCTGCTCTGGAGTAAAGAGAGTTGAAGGTATAGCTGTTCAAAAAGTATATTTTCGACGGTCCGCTCTCCCCCGCCTACGCCGCGTGCGTCACACTAGGCCAAATACCTTGGCGCTAGCACGTGACCAGCCCAACCGTCATCATTGTACGCTAGACCAATTGTGACACAAGCGTATCGCTCAAGTACCTTGGTACTCGATCCTTCCAAGACACCGAAGAGGGGCCATAGATAGCTGGGGATCGATACGGCCAATTCAGACTGATAGGATTTTCTCTCTTTTTCCCTATGTTCATTTCTATATTCCTATTAAATAATGTTATAATTATAATTATGGCCTTCACTAATTGAAAGCTGAGAGCCCTTATCTCAATTATAGTTGTTATCATCAACTAATCTCGTGCACAGTCCCTTCCTTAGGCTTTTGGGCGGGCACGAGTACCTTGGTACCTTGTCACCTTAGCGGATAAAGGCGTCCGTGAGTGTGGAGTAGGTCTACCCCGCCCCCATCGTGTTGGCCGCTCACAGTAGCAAGTAGCAGGGTAACAGTTGGAAGACCACCAGGCCATAAGCCCACCGGCGAATCTTGGTTATAGGTGCATGGCAACACCACTCTCCGCCCTTCTTTGGCACACACATCTCTCCTCTTTGTTCCTGCCTTCTCCCGTACATACTTGTACAGAGTACCTTGATTATCCATACCATCGATCATATAATCTCTCTTCCCTATCTCAGAACTGAGGTATTACAGCATCTCAGTCGACAGCTTCATCAAAGGATCGACATCGTGATCGTGATCGCGTACTATGTAAGCGCCCCCGCCCCCATCTACTCAACACGAGGCCCTCGGCTACTTGTGTCCTCTCGTTCGGTATTGAGGATAACTAGCTGACATCTACAGAAGTGTGATTGCTAGCATGATACAATAGAGGTAGCCATTGCAATGATCGCGTCACATCTCAGTCCGGCCGGCCGGACGGCTGTGCTCCCACAGCTTCAGTCATCGAGGGCAGTTACGTCGACTGCCGGCCCAAGATCACCCTGGCGTCACCAACAGACTCGGGGGATCAGGCTTGAATTCTGGTCTTGGAATCTCCAGCAGCCTGGCTCGCGTGGACATCAGGCGTGCCACAAGATATCGAAGAGTGCATATATCGAAGCCCTCAATCGAAAGCTCCTGCGGAACCGTCATCACAGGTTGCATATCAGCAACTCTAGCATGAAAAGTTTCATGTGCAGCGCATTCCACGAGAACAAAACGAGGGTTAATTTGCGGGAACTCAAGAATGACGCCACCCGAACTGCCTCAAACCTTGCCCGAGCCACCTCAGGGTCCATCAACACCTCGCGTAAGGCGACAACAGATGGACACAGTGGCCGAGCCCCAACCAACGATGGAGCGTCACTTCTTAACCAGAAATACGAAATCGATCCAATTACAAATCGAAAGGTCTTCAAACAAGATTCTAGCACGTTGAGCACTCAAACCACTCAGACCGACTCCCCAGCGAGCCACATTCCGATCAAGAATTTCTACGATCATGGACCCCCAGTCTCACAATTCCCCGGGCCCCAGCCCCTTCAAAAACAGTCGGCTACGACTGCACCTGAGAGCTTGGCTAGAACTGCTTCTCAAAGTAAAGGTACCTATGTCACAGACAGCGAGTTATACCGAGATGGACGGACAGTAGAACAGGAGCTCGGAGTTTACACATCTTTCCAGCACAATGAGCCAGATGGACATTTCCCGCCACCACCAGATCCTGTTGAAGAGGCTCTAAGCAATGGACGACCGTTAGAGGAAGAGCTTGGCATCTATAAGCCCTTCCGGTACAATGAACCAGACGGACATTTCCCACCACCACCAGATCCTGTTGAACAGGCTCTAAGCAATGGACGGCCATTAGAAGAAGAGCTTGGCATCTATAAACCCTTCCGGTACAATGAGCCAGATGGACACTTTCCACCACCACCCGATCCTGTTGAGCAGGCTCTAAACAAGGGACGAACGCTAAAGGAAGAACTTGGCATCTATAAGCCTTTCCGACACAATGAGCCGGATGGACACCCACCAGGTCCAGTGGGCTCTACCAAGGCGGGGTTGGGTAACAGACGACAACTAGCAGATGAACTCGGAGTCTACAAACCGTTCCAATACAATGAGCCAGATGGACACTATGCACCACCACCCAACTCTGTGGACAAAGCCTTGAATGAGTTTGATCAGAAATGGGATCCTGAACTTAAGCCTTATTCAGCATCCCCACGCAATGAGACAGATGGACATATTCCACCCCCACCCAAGCTTATGGATCAGGCCCTGGATAAATCTGATAAAAAACAGGATCCTGAGCTTGATGCCTATACCGCTTTCAGACACAATGAGCCAGATGGACATTTTCCACCACCGCCTGACCCTGTAGAGCAGGGCTTAAATGCATTCGACCAGAAATGGGACCCCGAGCTTGATGCTTATGTACCTTTCCGACACAACGAGCCAGACGGACATTTCCCGCCACCAGCTGACCCAGTGAACAAAGCTCTTAACGAATTTGACCAGAAATGGGAACCCAAGCTTGAAAATGACAACTTTTTCTTTGATGAAGACTTTGACGCCGAGCGTGCTGCCCAATTGACACCGAACACTACTAAACAAACATCGTCAAGCAAGCAGGGAAAGGATCTGTCGTCTAAGATAATAAAGAGCTCCCGGAAAGAGTCCAAGAAAGAGAAACAGGCGAGGAGGAGAAAGCTAGACGAGGATTTTGATGCATCCTCGACTCAATTCTCAAAGGATATAGAGGCTGTTTCAAAGAGTGATAAAATCCGAGCTGCGCGCGAGCGCGCCCAGGAGTTCGAGATTGAAAGAAGCGAATTGTTGAACCACCAAGGACACCTTCGTGGGAAAGTAGAAACCCGCCTCAGAGAGATTGCTGAGCTAGACCAGCGTGAAGCTGGAAAAATACCCGTCTCCGAGTCTCTGAGGGACCCCGTGGAGCAAGACCAAGCAACCTCCAGTGCAGATGGAGGGCCTGAGCCATTTGTATTTGTCTCTTCATATGGCACAGACTTGCCGGCAGCTGCAAAAGCAGTGCAGGGATCTAAAGGCAAGAAATCTGGGAAAGGCGAGAAGGGGGATAAACTAAAGACGTCACTCGTCAACGAATTACGCAGCATATATCAAGATGCATATGGCGCGATGGAGCCTCATCACAGACAGCCTGTTGGTCAGTTCTCCCCAAAGGAAATTGAATCTAAGAACCAATCGACGGAAAACGGCGATGGCGCTTCAGCTCAGAATCCAACGCAGTACAAAATTATCGCCTATAGCCCAGAATCCCAATCCATTATGATCACTGAAACGACATCTATCGTACCTCCCGGTGGCAGGAAACCCCTCTCGCCTGCTGCGGTCCTTCCCCGGCTGAAAAAGCCAGCGAGGTTCCTTCCACATATTGCGCCGCTGCTTAACGAGGGCTATGAAATTGCTTCTGGGGATGGACATGTGCTTGTGTTTAGAAAGGTCCGTGATGGACCGCCTTTGGGGATTCCACCAGCCAAAACGGAACAGGAACGAAAGATAACAAACCCAATCGATGGCATGCAATCCATTCGCCCCGCGACCGGCAATTTTGCCAGCCCGACTGGCTTCGTGAACCATGATCTTCCCGAATACCATATTAAGTCCGGGACAGAGACCGGCCAAGACGGCCACAACTACGATGGTTCGGGATCTAGCTGGAAAGACCAGGAATGGCACGATAGAGCCGCACGAAGGCAGAAGGGCAAGAAGAAGGTTAAGAGGCTGTTGATCGGTGCCGTATGGGTTGGTGGACTCTCATACGCCGTCGGCGTCGTGGCAGAGTTCTTCCGTAGCGGTGGTACTGAGGGGAAGGGACCTGTGGGGCTCTAAAGTGAGAACTGGCCCTGGCCTGGCCACAATCTTACAAGATGGAATTTTTGGCTCGACCCCGCGGGCGGTGGGTCAACAGTGGGGGTTGTGGACGCCAATAACTCTACACACACTCACACTCACACACACACAATACTTACAAGATGGAATTTTTGGCTCGACCCCGCGGGCGGTGGGTCAACTGTGGGGGTTGTGGACGCCAATAACTCTACACACACTCACACTCACACACACACAATACCCAATGCAGGGAACTGGGAGTTGGCAAAGCTGGAGTACTGGTTGTAAATAGTCGACGTCATACCCCTTATCGCGGGGTTCTCTTTGGTCGTTTTTAGTTTTCTGCATCACTCACCTCGAACTTACTTACTCTCTCTCCTCGCTCCGTAGAAGTAGAAGAACAATCACCTTTTCTTAAATTGATAGAATGCTATTGCGTGCTGATGTGGCTGGTATATGTGAATAATAGTGACGTTTGGCTGTGAACAATAGGCAATCACCAAGCCAGTCGGGGAATTGGTTTGGGTTGATTAGCATCCTGTGGCTTTTTAATATAGCTTCAACGGAATCACATGGGATTGACCCTTAAACTACAACCGCCTTCCTAGGGCTGCAGTTTTAATTGAACCGGGCATTTTGAGAATATCTTCTACCAACGCAGGAAACCCCCCCTGATAGACAGGACTGTTGTAAATGAGGGACTCATAGCCGCAATTGGTATGCCTGTTCAGCTGTAGAGGATCCCCACGTACACCCCACTTCAGACTTTGGGCCAGACGAACTACCTAGTTCGGTCATCGACAGTGTGGCTGAGGCGTCCCTATGACGAAACAGTGGCTTGAACTGGGAACGGAATACTGAATAAGACAAGAACGAACAATAAATGACCAAGGAAGCGGTCACACGATTGCGCTACACCTCCCACTCAAAAGTTGGATCTGAAATCCATTGCCCTTAATTCCCCTTCGTGCATACAGAATAAATCGCAAAATAAACCTCTTGTCACCCTTAAGGTTGACGGCTTTCACGAGCGGTAAAATATAGAGTATTTGTTTTTGTGGGTGAGTGCGGGATCATAGCTCCATAATCGGTTCCTAATCGCCCTATGACGGCAAAGCGAATAGCACCAGCTAACTTGTGCGACTAGACTCCAGCCCAGCCTCCTCACATCACCACCTCAAACCCGCGGCATCACTCCTCACCTCTTCTCCTCCATAACCCTCTCGTGTCCCCCCTACATACCTTCAAACTCTCTGCCCCCCCGACTTCCAATACTTCAAGCCTCTGGTAATTATACTTCGCTCCAGCTGCTACATTGTTTCCCCGACTCGAAAGCTCACACAGGCCAGATCACGTCGCCATGGCTCCTCCACCTAACTCGGCTCTGCCGTTGTCCCAGAGGCTACTGAAACTGGCACAGACACTACAATGTACGTTATGCGCTCTCGTCGCTCTTGATTGCTCATGCTAATTGCATTCCAGTTGCTTGGTTTGTCGGGTACGTCGACTTTTCCTAATCCCGAGTCCTCTCGAGCTCCAACCAGCCACAAGGCTCGAAAATAAATTCGAGATACCTGGCCAGAGCTCAGAAAAAAAATACCCCGCAAAACAGCAACAGCTGTGCACAACACGGGTAAATAAGAGGAAATAGCTGACATGAAGCTCGCAGTCACCTATCGCTCCTCTTTTGCATAGCCCGGTACAGCTTGTCATATATCACCTTCAACTACTACTCGACCTGGGCCCAATTCTCTTACCGCACCGCCTTCATCTCCGCCGCGGCCACCTACGGCATCGTAGTCTACAAGGCATTCCGCGCGCGTAACCGTGCCGGCAGCAAGGCCCAGGGAGGCCTCCTCTCCTTCGCAGCGGACGAGAATGTCCAATACCTTGGTACGTCATTTGACCGCCTTTTCGCGATCAAAACGACCATATGCTAATCTCTCCTCCAGTGATGGCGCTCGTCTGGCTCTTCTCCCCCCAGTACCCCCTCGCCATGCTCCCCTTCGGCGTCTACTCCGTCTTCCACGTCGCGACCTACTCGCGCAACAACCTCATCCCCACCATCAACCCCCCGGTTGCCGTCGCCCCCCCAGCAGGCACCTCGCCCTCCGCAAAGCCAACCTATAAACCCTCCGCGCTCGCCGAGTCGATCGGCCGCTTCGTGAAGGAGTACTACGACCTTTCCATGGGCCTCGTCGCCATCCTCGAGATCGTGCTGTGGTTCCGCCTCTTCGGCTCAGCCATCATCTTCACCCGCGGCTCCTGGATCCTGCTCACTCTGTACACGGCCTTCCTCCGCGCTCGCCTCTCCCAGAGCAGCTTCGTCAAGTTCCAGTTCCAGAACCTGTCCGCGAGAGTGGACGCCCTCGTCGGCGGCCAGGGAATTCCGCCAGTCGCAAGACAGGTGTGGGAGACTATCAAGAACGGAGCTAAGCAGTTCCACGATGTGACTGATGTTGGTCGCTACGTTGGTCGCGGCCCGGCGCCCGCCAGAAAGACTTCCTAAATTAGTCGGGAGACGGACCTTTGTAGAGACTAGGACTGGGGTCGGCGCAGGTCGTGTTGGTGAGCATGATCTGAGTTGTTATCGCAGGTCGAATATATGGGATGGGGTGGGATGTGAGGAACAAAGTGTCTGTGAAAAAATCGGTGGGATATATGGGAGACGCCACGAAGAAGGAAGGGGTGGTGACGCGGACAGCGGACATTGAGCCGCGTGTTGCCGGATATGAAATTGCAGTGAGAGTTGAGGATGGTTTGGGGGAGCAGTTGCATTGTGTGAGCGTATGGGATGTGTCTCTTTTACTGGAGGATAGGGTGGGGTTATTTTGGTGTACAAGTTCCCAGCTACAGGCGGTTCCTCGTTGTTAAAGGGCCGCTGTCAATGCGCAAGATATTCAGAAATAAAACGCCATGAGATCATGACTTGATAATAGTGAAAGACAATTGTGAGATGTCTAGAGATAACTTGCTGTTCCAGCTTTGATTTGCGGAGTAAGCTGCAAGTCAGCCGCTGGAGAACCTGCTATGGAATTTGATAAAACATTGGGCCTAGCTATTGATTCCATTGCACAAATTCTTCATAACCCAAACGTAGTGATAAACGCCAACCCCCCTCCCTTACACCATAACTATAACATATCAGATGCTGGCCTACAGCTCCTCGGGTCCCTTCTGCTGCTTGCCATGGTCGAAGGATCTGCCTTCTGGCCCGAAGAAATTCCCAAAGGTGCTATTGAGCACCTCCTCATCCAATCTCATATGTCCGCCCTTCGCCGTGAGAAACTTCAGCTTCCCCGCCTCATCGAGCTCTTTCAATCCCAGCCAGTTCTCGGTGTAAATCGACCTCTCCTTCAGCGGCGTGACATCCGTCCCATTCACCTCCGCAAACCACGCCGACTCTTTGGGCACCACCGTAACATCCTCATCAAACAGGTACATGACAAAGTTCTCCAACGTCCTCAAGTTCTTCGCGTACCCCTCATTCTTCACCTCGCGCTCATTATTGATATCCGCCAAGAAATTCGAGTTCGCAAGATAGTTCTCCATATCCTCCGGATCGCGAAAGTACTGCGCAGGCACCAACCTCGACTGCGTAAACGCCGACCACGCCCCGCCCCTCAGTATCGCATTCGCCCCCTTACACAGCCAATCCGTCGGGCCACACGTCTGGAACTGCGTGATGCCATTATGCTGGCTGCCGAAGGTGACCAGGCTGCGCACTGGCGGGAAGTTGCAGCGCTGGATGTAGGCGCGCAGGAATTGGCCGCCCTGCGAGAAGCCGAGGGCGTCGACGGCGGGGGCGGTGGAGAGGATGGGGTGCGCGGCGAGGTCGGCGCAGACTTCTTCGAGCTGCGTGGTCAGGTTGCCGAAGAAGGTCGCGCGTTGGTCGGCGACGGCGCTGGGGCCGAGGTGGATGTTGTAGACGAAGGTGCCGGGGTGGATGGAGGCCGCTAGGTCGCCAATTTCTTGCATGCCGGCGCTGGTGAAGGAGTCGCCGAGGCCGTGCCAGATTATTAGGGGGAGGGGGGTGACGAAGTCATCGT
>JPKA01001929.1:0-35787 GCA_000750875.1 Pseudogymnoascus sp. VKM F-4517 (FW-2822)
GGGTCGCAAGCTGCGATAATGCGCCTATACATGTCAGTGTCAAGCCCAGCCAATGGGCAGCTATAAGGAACACGTACCCTCGAAGGCACGGATCAAAGGCTTGGGATCGAAAGCTTGCTGTGACGATGGTCCGGAGCGCCGGTTGATTGGTATCGTGCTCTCCGAGAGACTCTCAACAAAATCCTTCACAATGAAGTTGGTGTCCGAAAAAGTCTCCAAATTGAAGTTGGGACCACGAGGGAATATGGACCTGCCAGTTGGAGGAGGGGCACCCGCCATTGGACCCAAGGAAGAAGCTCAGAAGCTTCAGGATCCCACAAGCAGTTGTTCGACCCTGAGCATTGGCCGGGGTTTCGGAATCACCAGCGACGCCGAAGAATTACTTGTTCTCTGGTGTTTGTGTCGATCGTCTATCGTCTATCGTCCATGGCATGGGCATGAAACCGTGGGGAACCCCAATCTCGAGCTACCTCGACCCAAAACAGCCTAGCAATTCTCGGCACGTACCGCTGATGTCAACCGCAATAAATATTGTACGCTTGCGTGGTGACGAAGGGTACAGATTCGGATTTATTTTTGTTTGAAGCCCAAGATACTCAGCCTCCCCAAATACGCCTGTCTTGACTACCGGCTCCACACTAAGCCACACTATACTTACATACGTTGCCGTCAATCTCGCCCCCTGCACAGATAGGCACGCCAAGCAACCGACGTTGCGATCCAGTTTGGGGGACGTCATCCTCCTATCCGAGGCAACTTCCAGCTCGATGAACGGGCCTTGCGTTGTATTATAATTGTACCACCAGCCTCTTAATCCGACATAGACAACATTTCAAAGGATTCCAGATGTCTCAAGCAACGAGAGAACTGAAGATCTATCGCAAAGATGACGGGCCTTGCGTTGTATTATAATTGTACCACCAGCCTCTTAATCCGACATAGACAAGTTCAAAGGATTCCAGATGTCTCAAGCAACGAGAGAACTGAAGATCTATCGCAAAGATGCAAAGAGTAATCATAGTTTGTTGACGCCTGCGGAACGAGAGAAACTCATAGCTGTAAGTCGCAACGATGTCAGCAATTCGAATCTCAACTCTAACACGAAGCTAGCCATTTCTTCCAGAACCACATTCGCGATCAAAGTCGGGCAATGGGGAGAACGATGAACGAACGCATCGTAGTAAGCAGCCGAGACCGATAATTGGAGTGCGGAAATTCCTCAAACATCAACTACATGTCCTCGTCCAGAACCACATTCGCGATCAAAGTCGGGTAATGGGGAGAACGATGAACGAACGCATCGTAGTAAACAGCCGAGACCGATAATTGGAGTGCGGAAATTCCTCAAACATCAACTACATGTCCTCGTGTTTGCGATTATACATACTATTTTTTCCATATACATACGGCTTCGACAAGCATATCATACTGTCAGGGATCGAACCTTCGCTGTTCTCTACTACCACCACCGGACGCCCGGGCTCATTCAGAAGGATGTGAAGGGACTGAATAGATTACCGGAACACTTGAGTGTGATTCTGAAGCTTGAGGAGGGCAAGGGGGGTGCCGCGCTCGAGACGCTCTTGGATGAAGTGGCCGAGGTTTGCGCGTGGTGCGCATGCGCTGGGATTCCCATGCTCTCAATCTACGAGAGGACAGGTATTTATTGTCTCCACAACACACATGTTATATGCCAGTTCTAACTCTCTTAGGCGTCCTGAAAGGGTACATTCCAACAACCCATAGAGCCGTCACTCGAAAGCTTGCATCGTATTTCGGTCGTCAACATCCCGCACTGTCTATCCGCGCGCCACATATCCCATCGATGGAGTCATCCCCGACTACGCCTCCAACCGACGCCGATGTCCCGGTATCCCTAGGTCAACTCTCGGTACTCTTGATCTCCGAAGAAGACGGCGAAGACTCCATTGTCGACTTGACCAAGACTCTTACCGAGATGTCTCAACGATCTAAGATCACACCGAAGGATATCACCGTCGACTTGGTGGATGCCGAGCTCTCCGAAAGTGTCATGAGCGGACCGGAACTCCTCATTTTGTTCGGGCCAACGATTGAACTCGACGGCTACCCACCGTGGCAAATCAGCCTCACCGAGATCTATAATGTGCAGGATAACCAGGGAGTTGGATACCAAGTGTTTCTCCGCGCCTTGTATAATTACGCAAATGCGCAGATGCGTTTTGGCAGATAGATAATTCACATACGGGCAAATATTATGCCCCTTTCTTCTCCTCCTCTTCTTTCAGCTCCTTTTGTCCTGACTGTCATTTTCCTCGCCTCCTGGTCCCATTTATACAAGGGGCCAGAGCAAATCTATAGTAATTAGCGGTGCACCTTCTGACCAGGGCCTTACTGGGGGCCAGGATCTATTAATTTGCTGACCCGTCACTCCTCACTACCTTGTCACTATTTCCAATAATTTAGGGGAGTAGAACGAAGTTTGTGGTAGTCCAGCTGTGGTCTTCCTATAATCCAGGTGCTCGACGCCCCATACGCGTCATGACATGTTTCCCATGAGTTAGGCTCTACGCTATCTCAGGTCTCAAGGGCCCCAATATAGCGCGAACCTTGAAATCACGCTGCGGATAACAAAATAATCCCCTGTTATGCTGTTCGCAGGATCATCCGACGCTCACATATAGTTGGTAAGTTTGAAGCTGAAGATGTCTAATTACGAAGACTTCCAGGGACGTGGCTATATCAAGGTTCAGCCATACGCTATTAAAGGTAGGCTAATGGTGGGGCTGGTGTACATGTCCGGCTTGATCTGCTTTGTATTTAACTCCAGCCACCTGAATGGCCGTAGTGCAAATAAGGATCGGGTGTTGGCTCACCGCGTGGGGTGATATAGTTAGCCTTGAAGCTAGCCATGTCTGCCCTGTTGACGCCTCTAGACTTACTAGTTATTGTATGCCTCAGGAGCTATAAATGCTACACTTTGGGAAGGTATCATGTGAGCCATGCCTTTCTTTGACTGCGTCTTTATTTGATTCTCGAACGAGGGGTTCACTTGCCCTATGGGTGTCATGTTTAACCATCTTTCTCTTCAACACCACAAGCAATGCCACATTCGTTATTCTTCTCACATCTCTCACACTGTTTCTGAATTGTCTTTTCTATTACCATACACAAAGCAGCCTGCATTGGGCGTTAGGAGTGCCTCTTAACTTACGAACAGGCCTGTTCATGACAACGCATTACCAACGCGTGCGTGCCGTTCTCCATATAACGCAAGGCAGTCCTTGAAACGTTTGCAAGAACGTACGAGAACATGATGGGTGACAATTCTTCTTCTTCCAGTCTTCCTACCCAGGAATGGAGAACCTCTCGTCCACCTCTAGAGCTATTGCACATTCCACCTGGAACCTCATATGAGATTGAACGGATACTGGAACCTTCTATACGGTATCTTCGAACCTGTCTTGACCACGAAGATCGTTGGGAACAAGAGCAGAAGCACCGCCTGAAGCGACAACAACGTGCTGAAGAGGAAAATAGTTTGCAACGTCGACAGGAACAGCAGGAACAGCACCTGCTTGTTGTATTAGAAGAACGTTCGGGACGGCAACCCACTTTATTGGGGAGTACTATGCAACAACGACAACAGCTTGCTGTGGAGACCACTGGACTCCCTCTAGAAGCCCTCTCACGACACCGACGAAATGTGAGCGCCCCGGCAAACATATCAAAGGGAAAAAAGATCAGTATTCAAGAATCCCAGGGGAATCTACCACAGACTGTAAGTTTAGGGAGGCCATGCTTTATACCATACATGTACTAACTAGATGCAGGATCCCCAACAGTCTCCATCGAGCCACGGCGTTGGACATCCTAGGAATGGCCAATCGAGTGCTACTGCATCACCACCGCAGACCCAGAGGCAAATGTCTACATCGACTCCAGAGAAACCAGCAGGACCATCCGAGGGCCCCTCAGCGGCTATGGCGAGTCAGTCAGCTTGCAAGGGGTGTTCTATAACAGTCTTAGAAGAACCATCGTCGTCCCAAGGGAGTCGGTCAGTTTCCCCGGAGAGCCCACCAGCGTGTGAGAATGCTTCTTCTTCAACGTCCCCAGCGAGTTCACTGGCAGATACGAAGGGTTCTTCGACACCTGTAAAGTGTCCATCAGCGGATAAGTGCCCATCAGCGGACATGGGGAGTTCGTCGTCAGGCAAATGGGGCCTTCGTAAGCTCCAGCCATACATGACGGCTGTGTTTAAGCCTGGGCGCCTATCAAGCCGAGGGATCTTGTCAAGGCGTTCTTCGGGGCCTGCCTCAAAAACAGTGTATGTCCGTCATCAACACTGGGGAACCTAGCTAACAATGACTAGAGAATGCGTATCATGCATGGAGGATTTTAGCGCAAAAGAAACTGTGCACCTTTCGTGCCATGATTACTGCAGCCCGTGCTTCTTTCTTCTCATTGAGTAAGCTCCCGAACTGATACTGTTATGCTTTAAGGCTAACGAGGTTTCAGGACTTCAATCTCGACAGAGACCTCTTGGCCACCCAAATGTTGCCTGAACAAGGTCCCGAAATCAATAATTCTAAGCAACGTCCGTGGCAAGCTAAAGGCACGATATGAAACCATGCTTAAAGAGCGCTCTATCCCACTCGAAGATCGAGTTTACTGCTCCAAACCTTCATGCGGTTCCTGGATTCCGCTTCACAAAATTGACAAATACCTATTCCTGGCACGTTGTGCCCGATGCCGCCACAAAACCTGCATAGTATGCCGGGGCTCTTACCATTCTAATGGGGAATGCCCTGAGGACCCGCACCTGAGAGAAACTCTGCGCTGCGCCATCAACGCAGGCTGGCGCCGCTGCTATAAATGCAATGCGCTCGTCGAGCATAGCGACGGGTGCAGCCATATGACCTGTCGCTGTAGGGCGCAGTTCTGTTACACGTGTGGCCTCAAGTGGAAGACTTGTGGATGTACGGAGGTCGAGCTCGAGGAACACTTGATCGCCGCCCAGTGGCGGAGCGAAAACGCAGCGTCTAAGTCTCAAACTCATATGAGGCAGGCGGCCCATGCGGCGCTGGGGAGGGAGGTAGCAGCCGATCAGACTGACTTTTCCGACGAACTCCGAGAGATTCTGAACCTGTTGGAAAACGCAGAGGAGAGAGTCCCGGAGGAGAGCGCCGCGGACGAGAGGGCACTTGCCGCGGCGATCCTGCGGGAGGCTGAGGAGTGCCGTGTCCGGGATTTTGAGGACAAACTACGGGGACTGCGCGAAGAGATGGACTTTGTGCATTCTATCCAGGAGATTGCGAATTTTGATCGCTTCGAGAAGGAGAACAAGCTGCTTGCAGATAGGGCTAAAGAGGAGGTGGCCTACATCGACAAGGTCTTCTCCGGGGTACTGCCTCAGAAAGAGAAAGTTCGCGAACGCGACGGATATCTGGCATTCCTCAAAGAACATTACCCTGAACCTTCCGATGAAGTGATCAACAGGATGCTCGACGCAGCCGCTTGGGATCGGGCATGGGAGCATAAAATAGGAAGCGAATCAGATCCTCCTACCTCTCCCATGAGCCCCGAAGAACGCAAGAAGACAGACCAAATGGCCGGATGTGTGGAATATTACAGGCGGTTTTTCTCTTCTCGCACTGATCTTAGGGTCGATTATGTGCTCGCGGAAGCGATAACAGCGGATACAAAGACTCAGCAATTGGCACAAGAGAAAAATCACGCCCAACGGAAGGGGGTGATTGGTGAAGAGCTGGAGTCTCAGCAGGAGAAACATAGGGCTGGACACCAGTCGGATAAGAAATGGTTTGAGGAAATCGCGAAGGCCCGAGATGAAATGCTGGTGCAGAGGACGTTGGACGAGTTTTCGATCTAGATTTGGGTGGTGTTTTATGGGGGGTTTAATGGGCGGAGTTAGAGAGTGCAGGCAGTTTAGAAATCTAGTCTTGTCTGGAATGTTACAGATCGCGCAAAATAAAAACCTTACCTTTACTATTTAGGTTTGCAGACTCGTGTCGCTGAGTAAGACCCAGTGGCTTGGAGTGAGGTATGTGAGTGTTGGGTGGTGAGGGTTGAGTGGTGAGAGTTCCGAGTGTTGAGTGGTGAGGATGAGTGGGATGTAGTCGGGATAGAATTGCACCGACTGCGACTTGGAGACACGGCGTGTCTTTCATCCATGGCCTTGACGCTGCCCAGGCCTGTCAACAGTACGTACCCAACCTCCACCATGCCACCGGCGCCGATTGGTAGCCATGAGAGCGACGGGATAACTATTGGCCCTTTCGTCCCTGTCTGAGTCATCAATAATCACCGATTCTGCAGTACGTACAACACCATAACGTTATCACTTTAGCATCGTTATGTCTTGGCACGCCCTTTTCTCTCCCTATGCTCATCCTGCCCTCACCCAGAATAATTCCCCTGCATAGCCTATACGCAGTCTATACTCCACTTGATAGGAAGCTTGGTAGGAGCCTCTAAATCTACTGCATCTTACTGGTTCTTGCTTGTCCTTCGGCGCTTGAACATTCCCCCGAACCCATATAATCCACGTCGTCGCCGCTTACATACGCACTCAACATAACAGTGTCTCCGCCGTTTTCCGCCGAGACGCTATCGCCAACGTGTGTGGCTGGTAAGGCTTGTTAGGCTGCCAGGGGATTCGTGCCGTAGGAAAAGAGCTCTTTGCTGATGGTGATAACGACGGAGCTAACTTAACGCCCGTCTGTGTCATGTCTTTTTCCGCTCGTCACCAATAAAGACAGTAAGCAGTTTTTTCTCATACCAGAGGCTCTCATTATGTGGGTCTCTATGGTTATTGTACGTGAGTCTCATATCTATATATCTATCTTCGATTTCCTAAGTCTGGGTTCTCTCTTTTTCTTCTCAGTATAAGTTTCCGGTCTCTCAAGTGCCATTGTATCAAACGAGGCATACCCCTTACCGCCTACCACCAGTCGATTATCACAACATGTCGACCACTTCAGGAGACACCTATATTGGCAATAAGGATTTGAAGGGGGCGATTCCAGACGTTCATCTCAATGTTGAGAAGCAAGGTGACCAGGATGCCTCTAAGAGGACGTCAGTGACTGAGGTCGACGTCGACCCCATCGCCGACGAGAAGCAAGAAGCAGCAGAAGCTGAGGCGCCAGTACGAGACATTACTGGTTGGAAATGGGGACTGGTCGTCGTTGCCATTTTGAGCTCCATCTTCCTATTCGCCCTGGACAATACCGTCGTCGCCGACATCCAGCCGGCAATCATTGCCAACTTCGGGGACATCCAGAAGCTCCCCTGGCTCACCGGCGCCTTCCTCATCGGTTCAGCTTCAACAAATTTGGTATGGGGAAAGGTCTATGGCCAGATGGAAGCGAAGATAACCTATCTAATTTCTCTGGTCATCTTTGAAGTGGGCTCGGCACTGTGTGGCGCGGCCCCGACAATGAACGCTCTCATCATCGGTCGTGTCATTGCAGGTGTTGGAGGAAGCGGCATGTACGTTGGTGTCATGACCCTTCTCTCCGTCACCACCTCGATCCAGGAACGTCCCATGTACGTCGGCCTCACTGGACTCCTGTGGGGTATCGGCACGGTTCTGGGACCCATCATCGGAGGCGCATTCACCGACTCCTCAGCAGGATGGAGATGGGCTTTCTATATCAACCTAGTCATCGGCGGGGCCTTCGCACCAGTCTACCTCTTCATGCTCCCTAGGTCCGACCCGAGAAAGGGAGTTCCTGTTCTCCGTCGCTTCAAGGAGCTCGACTGGGTCGGAACCGTCATCCTCATGGGCGCCTTCGTCAGCTTCATCATGGCCGTCTCATTCGGCGGCATCCTATATGCCTGGAACAGCGGCCAGATCATCGCCTGCTTCGTCGTCGCCTTCTCCCTCTTCGGCATCTTCGCCGTCCAACAAGAACTCGCCATCTTCACCACCGTCGATCAACGCATCTTCCCCGTGCAGTTCCTCAGAAGCCGAACCATGCTCCTGCTATTCGCCGAGACCTCTGCCGCCGCCACCGGCATCGTCGTCCCTCTCTACATGTAAGCATTCCCCACCCCCCTCCCCCTCATTACTCCAACAACACCCACTAACCACCACCCAGGATCCCTCTCTTCTTCCAATTCACGCAAGGCGACAGCGCCCTCCAAGCCGGCGTCCGCATCCTCCCCTACATCTTCCTCATGGTCTTCGGCTGCATCGTCAACGGCGCCGTCCTCTCCAAATACGGCTACTACATGCCCTGGTACCTCGGCGGCGGCATCCTCTTCGTCATCGGCTCTGCCCTCATGTACACCGTCGACTCCTCCTCCACCGCCGCGCAAGTCTACGGCTTCTCCATCCTCCTCGGCGTCGGCGTCGGCGTCTTCTGCCAGGCCTCCTTCTCCGTCGCCCAGGGCACCGTGAAGCCCGAAGAGATCCCCAGCGCCGTGGGCTTCATCACCTGCGCCCAGATCACGGGGATCACCATCGCCATCGCCATCGCGAACTCGGTGTTCCTCAACGGCGCCGAGGAGGGGATCTCCAAGCTCCTTCCTGATGTGCCGCGAGATCAGATTCAGTCTTCGATTGTGGGCGTGGGGAGCAAATTCGTGCAGTCTCTGCCGCTGGCGATGAGGCAGCAGGTGTTGGATGCCATTATTGAGGCGATGAGTAAGGCGTATGTGCTTTGCATTACCGCGGGCGCGTTGGCAATTGTGTTGAGTTTGTTTTTGAAGAGGGAGAGGCTTTTTGTGGCGCCTGGGTTGGCTTGAAGCGGTGGATAATTTGGGGAGATAAGTTGGGTAATAGATTGGATGTGTAACCAGGAGTTATGAAGTGTTTTCATATGGAGTTAAGGGATGTACTGGCTGGGTCTGGGTCTAATATATATGGCGGGTTAATGGGCGACTTGGTATAGAGGGCTTCCACTCAATCGTAATGGTAGATTTTGGTTGGTGTTGGTGTGGAATATATTAGTATCTAAAATTTATATATGGATTATTTACATCAATTAAATTAAAGGCGCCTATTAATTGGAAAGCAACTCTTGGAATCTCTAGTCACATAATCAAAACACATTCATATCTTGGTAAATATTTTCAATTTGGAAAATGCCATCCATTATCCACATCTCAACAACTCGCACTTTATTCCCCCAACCCGCCCCAACAATCCCACAAGCCCTGCTCTAAACGCCCAACCTGCCCCCTATATGCCTTTCTCCCCATTCCGTATATATCACCACTTCTCCGCCCTCCGTGACGTTTCTATATGTATCTATCGTAAATCTCAAAATACATACATCATATAAAAAAAGGGCGTTGGCGTCATCTCCCCCTCCTCATGCGTGGCTCCCCATCCCAAAAATCTGCAACGCAAAAAAATAAAAAAATATGGGGAATATCGCCTGCGCTCGTGCAAAGTATGCGACGCAAATGTTTGTGCAAAAGTAGATATCTAAGAGCTGGCGGTTTAGTTGGCGATCTAAGATTGTAGGCTGTCTGGGTGGGGAGTTGGAATGCCAGTCTGGTCCTTGGCGAGTTCGTATACTGAGGTTCATTTGATATCGCTAGTAGTCGATTTCAGCCAGTAATGGCGAGTAAGGTCTCCGATGGCCTGTTTATGGCGAAGCACTTGGGGGGCATGCCCCCGCTATTCGTTTCTACTGCAAACTTGGGCTGGTTGGTTCCTTTCGTATGGCCCAGTGGTCCTTGTGGCTCCTATGGGTGTGGCTAGTATCCGGGTATAATGTTTTTGGTGGTGGCCGTATTCAAAAGAGGCATATCTCAAGATGTATCGGACGGGGTCGCCATGTTCTGACTCTGTCGGCGGAGGTTGGTGGGAGAAAGCGGTGGTGCCGCTGCAGCAGGAGGCACAAATTTACTATGGGCAGTCATTACTTCGGCGGCAACTCTATTGGCTTCTGCTTGGAGATTTGGTAGAGGCATGGGATCCTAGTACTTTATCAGAATGCAAGATGGCTCAAGACGGAGCTGGATATCTCACCTGTCGAAGATATTGCTCGAGTTTCTTCTTCAGTATGTGTACGCGCACTGGTTTGGCCAAGTAATCGTTCATACCAGACGCCAAACACTTTTCCCTATCGCCTTGGATTGCCGATGCAGTCATAGCTATTACCAGAACCGCTCTAACCGCATCATTAGGATCTCGCCGTAAAAGTTTAGTTGCCTCGTAACCATCCAGAACCGGCATTTGCACATCCATTAGAACCAGATGGTACGGCACTCCTTCTCTAGCCTTCTGCCGTAGCCCCTCGACAGCTGCGAGGCCGTTATCGTACGCATCGACGTGCTTAAACCCTAGTTTCTGCACGAATTGAATAGCAATCTTCTGATTGATCGGGTTATCTTCCGCGATGCATATTCTGAGGTCGTCGCGAGATATATCACTGAAGTCCGCGAAAGGCAGTTGCGAACGGCGCTCTTCAGGTTCCATGTACTTCGACATAGGATCGCGTTGATCCGAGCCCGTCTGGCTATCTCCTGCCGTGGCATCCGGATTGGCCTTTGGGAACGTGACAGTGAACCAAACGGTCGTCCCAACGCCCTCCGTACTTTCGAGCTTTATCATACCTTTCATCATTGATTCGATCAAAGACTTGCAAATACTGAGGCCTAAACCGCTACCACCGTATTTGCGAGCCGTGCTGGCATCTGCCTGACTGAAGGGCTTGAAAAGTTTTGCAAGTTGTGACGGGGGAATGCCGATGCCGGTATCTCGAACCCAGAACGTGAGCTGTAGGTCGTCTGCAGTCTCACTGTCCATTCGAGCGCCGACAGTTATGGACCCACTCTCCGTGAACTTCAAGCTGTTGCCAATCAAGTTGCCAATAACTTGGTGAAGCCTGACAGGGTCGCCATAAATGAGCGCCTGAGGGAGGTTGATATCCTGCAATATCTCCACCTCGCGAGTGCTTCTCTTGTCTCTGTTACTGTAAGAAACAGATCGGACAACCTCTCGTAACATTTCATCAGCATTGAAGGCTACAATGAAAAGTTTCATCTTGTCGGCTTCCATCTTGGAGAAGTCAAGTATATCATTGATCACGGTCAACAACAAGTCGGCCGAAACCCGAATAGAATCGGCCATTTCGGCTTGCTCCCTCCTTAGATCGGAGTCCTTGAGAAGCTCGGAATTGCCAATCACACCATTAAGTGGAGTTCGCAACTCGTGAGAAACATTTGCGAGGAAAATAGATTTTGCCTTCGCCGCTTCTTCGGCAAGTTTCACATTCCGAATAGCTTCGGACTCGGCCCGTCGAGACTTGATCTCCGCCTCTTTTGCCTTGGCAAGAGCACGCTTTTGCGACTCAACCATCGATATATTCGAAGCAGAGACCTTTTCAATCGCCTTCAAGGTCAGAGCATTCGAGTAGGATATGCCAATCTGGCCGACTAGCAACTGCAAAACCATGAGATTGCGGTCTGTGAACGCGTTTGGTTGCCCTTCCAGATAAAGAACACCTAGGAGGGGTTTGAGGCCATGAGAGATCGGGATCGCAATCACAGACTTTCCGAGGGGATTCTTTATCCACCAGTCATCAGCAACGTTGCTGAATCTCTCGTCGTGGATGAGGTCGGTCAAGAAAACGGTTTCCCTGAATCTCGTGCAGTACAGAATGACACTCGAAGCTACAAGCGGTGTCTCCATTAAAGGGAGTCCAGGCATATGCGCAACAGCACCATTCTCTGGATCACCACTCGCAGCGATACTCCAGCCAGAAGGGTCGTCATCTTCCACTACGATGGCAGCCAAAGATGCCAAACCGCCGCAGTTCTGTAATATGATTTCGCACATAGTTTTCAGCAGCTGATCTACCTGCAACACCGATGATATGACTTGCGAGCTTTTGAGAATAGCAGTAAGATCTATCATATCCAATGCTGGAAGATTAGATCCGGAATCGTGGCTAGCAGAACCCAGTTGCCATGCATCAATGCGGTCACCTTTAGTTTCTGTGCCGGACCCACGGGCGTGCAAGTGATCGTCGGCTTCATTGTTTTCTAGGCCATCAAATTGCACTGTCGGCGAGTCACCTGCAAAATCAGTCTGTGTGCCTGCATCTAGCCTCCGCAAGCTACCCGTGGGCCCTTGGAGAAGCAGGCTGTGCTCTGTTTCGATATGCTGGACAACACCAACTGCACCAATCTGGCCGAAAAGGCTCATAGCTTCACGGAGCGAAGATTTTGCTGAACGGCGAGCTGAACGGCGGAGGAAGTACCGAGCCAGCAGATAATTGCCAAGAGCTTCTTCGAGAACGAACCCATGGATGGCAGAGTGGTCCAACGATGCTTCATAGAAGGTTATTGTGGAGCCATGGTCTCCCTCTAATTCTGCCATCTGCGCGTCCAGCAAAGTCGACCAGGACAAGTAGTTAACATCGTTAATTGCCTGCCATTCAACGATTTTCTTTCTCAGCATCGCTAACTCCTTCAGAACCTCGCCAATTTCGGCAGGTAGCGACCGTTTATCGGGTACACGTGGATCCTGGGCCTTGTTCCAAATGAGGCCACTGAGAGATAGTCCGTAAAATAGCATCGTGAATCGTGTGTTCCTTGCCGACCATACCGAGTCTAGGTTATCAAAGCATTCGCGCGAGAGCTCGGCAGCTTTCTGGTAGTGGCCGTACAAGAACAGCGGCGCGACCTGGAGACTTTGGTAGAGCAAGATTGGTCTGTCACCCATCGCGCCGACCCTGGACTTTATCCATTTTGAATACTCGGCGGTATCATGACTTTCATCGCTCATGACATGGTCGGCGGATTCCGTGTTGGTTTTGCCCTGTAAAGCGCGACACATTTGGCGGACGGCTATCAACATGCTGCCGCCTCGGCAGTCTTCTTGCCAGTTTGGAATTTCTTCGCATCCGAATTGGCAGAAGGATTCTATATCTGCGAGGTGTTCCGAGCCGAAGAGCTTCAGTAAGGCGACAACACCGAAGTTCAATATTGTCGAGATTCGGTCTCCAGATTGAATAGTATATTCTAGCGCTCCTTCAAGCTGGTCGATGGACTCTGATAACGATGCTTGGACGTGGCCAACAAACAAAGAGTAAATGGTACCGCCGATACCAAGGGTATATGGATCTTGCCATTGGTGCATCATGTCTTGGGCGAGGTTACCCATCTGGCTACCGAATTCGATCATGGAGAATCGCGAGATGGCGATAGTAGCCAGGTGCATAAACGCCAGGCCGCATTGCGGGAAGTTCCCCTGCGTAAGGCAAGTATCAACCATCACCAGGGAGGTGCTGTAATAGACCAATCGATCCGACCAGAATGCATCGGCAATGATCTCCACCAGTACAGCACCTGCGGCTTCAAGATTGGAGCTTTTGCATCCCAATGGTCTCATGCTCAGCTCCTTCTGGTCGATGCTTACGAGCTTCAATGAAAGCCTGTCGAACTCCGCATCGCATTTCTCCCATGTTGGATTTTCGTCTACATCGGTACCCAACGCAGACAGGCAAATGCGGAGACATTTGAATGCTGACGCAGAGTCTCCAGTCTGAGCATACATACGAGATTGTAGTACCCAGGCTGGCGACTTTTCGACGGCAGTTTTTGCGTGTTCCAAGAGAATGTTGAGAAGACGAGTGGTCTCTTCAAAGTGGCCCATGAAATGGTGACATTCGGCCGCTCGGATGTAAAGGGAAAGAGTTTCTTCGTAGTAGCAATCCTCCTTCTCATCATCCCAAGGAGTATCTTGGAGCAAGGCGAAACAATGATCGTAATACTTGGCTGCTGTCAGTCTTGCACCGTTCTCGGCAGCCGTTTGGGCGCCTTCGAAAAGAATCTTCCGGAAGGACTGTCGGTGGGTTATCCGCTTTTTTATAATATCGACAGATGCGCATATATGGGCAGCTGTTGACTCTCGTAGCCTCTCATCCAACGAGTAATACTTCTGAAGCGTGCAGGCGATCACAAAGTTCATTTTCCCTAAATTCCTCATTTCCAAAGATGACGCTGCCTGTATGTAGCGGTCGTGCGCAAATCGAAACTTATCATCTTCTTCTGTCGCCATTATAATATAGGCTTGGATCGCTGCCTGGAGGCCAGCAACAGCATCTTGCTGAGTGTGAGTGAAGGATACCGTCTCTTCACCTGGCGATGGGATATCCTTTGGAGTGCTTTCGTCATCATCGCTGTAATCAAATTCTCCGCTGAGAAGTCGCTGGATCAACTCGAAGGAGAATGATGTACCAAGTAGTGAGGCCCACGCCAGGATAGATCGACTTGTGTCAGGTAACTCGCTGAGGCGGCGGGTAACGAAGTCGTTATTGAGGGTGTCATGGTACGTTTCTGTTGAGAATTCTCTAAAGATCCGATCCAGGTCGTATTCCCAAACAGAGTTTTGGTAATTATAGAAGATGCACCCCTTACGGTTGCAAGCGCTAAGCATCTCACGCATGTAAAAAGGATTCCCTGCTGACTTTGACTGAATAACTGCCGCAAGAGGGATAATGTCTTCAGCTGGACGGCGTAGTGATTCAGCCACGTACTGGGCAATATCATCTTCGGTTAACGGCTTCAGTATAATTCTTGTTACGCTCACTGCTCCATTTTTTATGTTAACTTGTGTGTATTAGCAGACAAACTTTTGTTGTGGAAGGTCCAGTATATGCTTACGGAGCCCGTCTGTTCCTGGGGGTTCAATTATACTTCTAATCTGCTCCGGCAACATCTCTTCCGGTCTGTAAGTCACAATGAGGACAACCTTCATCTTAGAAGAGATGAGTTGCGATATTAATTCGAGAGACTCATCATCGGCAAACTGAAGATCATCCAGACAAAAGCAGAGGAATTTGTACTGGGCAAAGACGCGCAACACATCGAGGAATGTATTCATTAACCTCGCTGATTTCGTAGCTGAGCCGGCGCGGAGGAATTCTTGGGAGGTTTGCGTGGCAAGGGAGATGCTATACAGACTAACCCGGGAGCTGGTAGAATCTCGTCGGCTTTGGTCAGCCCGTATACTTTTGTTGTACGACGGCTGGAGCTGTGATGGCCGGCGGTTCGGTGCATTGTCCGCCCCCAGTAAGAATTCCGGGAGGCCGAGGACTTTATGAAGAATTGGCCAAACAGGCCTAACATAATGCTTCAGAACTTGATGGAATGGCGTATCAGTGTCGCTTTCCGAAAAGACTTGCTTGAAGAGGGATGATAATAGTTTGAGTAATGGGCCAAACGGAGTCCGTTGAGCCGAGTCGAACTTTGAGGAGGCAAAGTATCCACGTCGCCGAGCCTCCACTTGCACGCTGTGAACAAGGCGGCTCTTTCCCAGGCCCCCAGCGCCAGCAATGGAGATCACTTCGCAGCGCCCTTTCCTGCGGAACTTGTGCACGTTCTTCTGGCTTATGCTGCCAGCCCCTTCAGAGGTACTCCTCTGCGTGTCACTACTGGTGGACATCCCTCCAGTTGTACTTTGAGAGTCTAACTGTGCTGAGGTGTTCTTGCTCCAGGGTTTCGGCTGAGTCTCTCCGTGCGCCAAATCCTTGGTCATGTGGGAGTTTGTTTGGGAACTTGTCCTAGAGGCAGACGATAGAGCATGGTGCAATCGCTGAGCGTTCTGCCCAGATATTGTCGTGCCGTTGCTTTTACTTTCTGCTGAGCTCGTGTGCGTGTGCTCGCTTATGTCGTCTGCGATATCGAAGGACTCGGGACGGCCATCGGATAAGCTGGATCGAGACGAGAGCACATTTGGGCTCTGCTTTTGGCTGGTTGTATGTCCTTTGGATACTTTGTCGATAATTTTGACAATCTCATCCCGTTCTTCTTGCCGACCAATCATTATGGAAGGGAGGATAAAAAACGAGGATACGTCTTTGGTGGCCAAGGTCAGATCGCCCAAGGCTGCTGAATCTCCATTCCCAAGTAGCTTCTGAACCTCCGTTAAATCATGACGAAGTCCGCTAGCAGAGTGATATCGTTCGTTGGTGTCCTTGGCCGTCATCTTCGCTATGATTCGGCCCAATATGTCAGGGACTTCGAGCCTGACTGTCGACACGGATGGTAGCCGCCTTCCGAGTACGCTTTGTATGATGTCCATCGGAGTAGGGCCATCGAAGGCAGGCTTCTTCGTAAGCAGCGTCCAGAAAAGTATCCCCAGGGAGTATATATCAGTCCTGCTATCAGGCTCTGCGGGCATTCGTCCAGTCTGTTCCGGACTTATAAACGACAGCTTCGTCTTTGCGCCAGCCTCCTTTGACAACGTCGACCAGCCATGGCTCGTGAGGCCATGCTCAAACGACCGCAGCCCAGATCCAAAGTTCATAAGCCGGGTCTGACCCGTAGTCTCATCGAAGTGGAACGCATCGCCTCGAATTTCTCCGTGGACTATACGCTGGCCATGGTGTAGAATCTCGAGGCACTCCGTCGCTCCAATAGCGAAGTCGAGGAAAACCGGTAGGGAAATCAGTTCAGTTGCCGTGTGCGGATTCTGCCCGATTGGGCCAAAGTCTATATATTTCAAAAGTGAGTTATTCCCAGGGGCCTCGAAGATGGAGACCACGAATGGACCCTTATCGCCTTGCTGGGGGGCCAACTTGAGCAGGTCTACAGGCCGAACTATATGGTTCCCCTGCGGATCAACCGAGTGGAACAGGTTCGAGCAGATATGGTAAGTCCGTTCCTCTCGCAGCGTATGCGTCGATATCTTGGCAATAACATGGACCAGTGGCTCAGCCGCCTCGCTGTCGTTGGTCCCTAGGACGGCCTCAGCCTCGCGTTCAGTGGCTATGGAGCTCCTGCTCGTATTGGCGTGGGTGTAGCTCTTGGGGTCGGCGACATCTTTGAAGGGTCCTACTGAAGTCGGCGCACCGTGTTTGGTGCCAAAGACACGCCTATGCAAAGGTTAGTCCCCCGTGCCCATGTGGTGGTGGTCTGCGTGCTCTCCATACCAGTTATCGTAGCTCGAGAGAATGGGTGGCCGGCTCTCGTCCCAGGTGTATCCGCGGATCTGGCGTAGTCGCTCGAAAAGTCGTGGAGGCGGTATAAGGTGGTCTTCCACAGCACCAACAGGGCCATCCATGGTTGCAGCACACTCTCAGCTCATCTTCTGTATGGCAGGCGGTATACCTTGAGTAGCCAGACTCAATAAAATGGAGAGCTATACGTATTGGGGTAGTTTAGTGTCGTTTTGGTTGGGTGCTGATTTGTATGGTCACCCAACTTCGCTGGTGATGTGAATTCAGCAATGGCGCTTTGCTTCTTACGGTAAAGGCTTGGCGTAATCTGCAGGATGACGCGCTATGGAAGCTTAAATTACTTTTAGCCCTTCACCCCCCATTGATCAGAACACTTTAGGGAGGCACAGAGATTATATTTACTATGGTATTTGCAGGGCACTAATGGGGCACTACTGTTAGTTGACAACTGTCGGTTGCGAACCAAAATATCGCGTCAAAAACTCAATCGGCCGCGGCAAAAGACGTTGGCACCCACCATCTGAGACAATGAAACGCAAGGGTGCGGCTCTTACGTCATTGAGCCGTCGTAAGGTTGTCCGTGGCGGCACAGACAAGAAAGGGGAGCACAGCAAACTTCGCTCCAACAAGACATTTCATTCTAAAGGTTACACTGAAGTCTGATCTCGGACCGTTGAAAAGATTATCATTAATAAAGACAAAAGCCAATAGCACAGCTCGGGCTAATCTACGCCGTAACCCCGACACGCCCCTTTGGTGACTCAAGCCAACCCCCATTTTACCAGCTACCATTCTACTCCAGATATCAAGATAATGCCCCAGACAGCACACAATAATATGGCCCTACCTCTCGGCCCTAACTCTCGGCCCAGTTAATACCGCGCCGCCCCTATAACCTCTATTTCCATTGACTCCCCAACTCCACAGCAAAGACCCCACTCATGTGTGCGGCCGTTGGATTTCAGGCACCTCTTAACTCCTTTATAACTTCTTTGGCGATGGCTTCTTTGGCCGCATCATCAGAACTGCCACCCATGCATGACATGCCATCAATTCCAATCTTCGAATTTCTCAGAGCATTGATGCCGTTCGTGAGGGGACCCAAGTCAGACTTCGATCCGGCAGCTTTAGTCGACATGATGTCAACATATTTCGCGTCTCCAGCGGCGTCTGCTTTATCGGTGGCAGTGTTTCTGAACAGTTGTGCCCCGTCAGTCAGGCGACGCTCTTCATTGCGCCTGCCGTTGACGAAGTCTGGATAGTTCAGCGTTAACTCGACCGCGCCGTTGACAATGTGGTCAGCAGCTTCAACACCAAGCATGAAACTATGGTCTTGATTGCCAACCTCGTACCGCCAACTTCCAAATCTCCCTCGAGAATAGATGTCACTCGCTTCAAGCGCAGGCAGAAGCTGCTTCAAGACACCTTCTCGTTCAAGAGAAGGCGTTGGATATCCATGGTCAAAACGCCTGTGGTAGGTTGAGACGATTTCGTCATCCTCTTTGATCATCTTAGTGTTGATCAACCCTTGAATCGAGTCTCGGAGCAGATTCTCCTGGTCGACAGGCTTCATAGACGACTCTGAAATCTCGAGCATGATAGACCAATACGGGCCGTTATGCGACTCATTCGACGCTGGCGCGCCACCATTTGCAAGGTACTTCGTTCGCAGTTTGACAGACGCGAGTGGCTGATTTCCGGGGGAGTAATTTGAGAAGATCGTTGCTCTGTAGAACGGACAGTCATCTTCGGGGAAGTAGAGCTGAATACTGTTAGTTTTTGCTACTCCGAGTAGGATAAGGGACATACCCAGCACTTGTCTCCAATATTCTCAGGTCTTTCGCCTCGAATACCAACTCCAATAACGTGAGTAGATGAGTAAAAGAGGTCCTTGCTCATTTTAATCAGCCTTTCATCACCCATGCTTTCCACGAGCTGGTCTACAGCCATGGTGCTAATGAGCCTCTTGTATCGGATCTTGCTGCCGTTTGACATTGTCACAGTTTTGGCGCCTGCGTCAACCTTGTTTACGCTGCCGTGAGAGCCGAATCGAGTCTTCTCTTTCGGCAGCGTGTTCGCAACGCCGATCCAGATGGCACCTGTTCCACCGCGGGCAGGGAATCGGAAAGTAGAATTGGGGCCCCAGTTCCCGGCCACCTTTTGAAGGATGACATTTTTGGTGACAGTTTTGAGGTCTGGGGCCGCGACACGCTCGCCAAGCCATTGGCATTGCATCTGCATAGAAGTTAGAAAAACCCTCGAATACAAGAAAAGTCGTAGTCATACCTTCGTCGTTGGAACCGCCCAGACCTTGAAGTTGTATGGGCGCATGAACAGGTCCGCGATGCCAGTGCCCATCATACGAATAATCCATTCGTCAAAATTGGCGGGCTTATTTGTAGCAACACGAGCATCCATGGCGGCATCAATCATCCCATTGATACATCTGACCTGATCATCCTTTGGGAGCACCGAAATATTGTTTTGAAAGGGATACGGGACCCAAAGGTCCTTGCATCGCACATACGATACGCGCTCGTGAGTGTACCAGTCATCCTCCTTCGGAAGCGCTTCATCAATGCAGTCGTCGAAGTACTTGTAATGTGAAAATATCACATGGCCTCCAACGTCGTAAAGCTACCTTCAAGTTAGTACCGCGCACGAAATAATAAAACCCAGTCGCGCGCCGGGGTCAATTAACTCACAAAGCCTTCTGGTGTGATGTCTGTAGAAGCCAGACCGCCAGGTATTTCATTTGCGTCGACAATCAGCCATGAGGGCCCATTCTAGCGATAAGGTCAGCCACAGCGATTGAAGCGATGGAGGGGAAATCGCACAATCTGGTTAAGGCGCTTGGCCGCGCCCAGGCCCGTTGGCCCAGCCCCGATAATGAGAATATCGACTTCTCTATATAAGATCAGGTCAGGAATGAGATCGGAAGAGAATTTGTTGATTGTTTATCAGGAGAGGGGCGCCACATACACATCGCCTTTGCCCATTTTGAATGTAGGGTTCGTGTCCCAATCAATGCAGGTGTTCTTTTCAGCAACTTAACTTCAGTTGATTGTGAAGCAACATGTAGTACTACAAGAGAGAGGAATCGGATGAGAAATTATTGAGGAATCGAGATATGTTCCTAGATGAATCGCGACTGTTGGATCTCGTACCATTCGACAAGCCATGACGGGCCAGGGCAGTTGGTCAGTCACGGATAGGCATAAAGGTAATGCGAGTTACTAGGCAGCGTAGCTAGCAAAGTAGGGTAAAGTAGGAAGTGGCGGGGTCGACCAGGATCATGACCCTCCTCGCCCTCCTCACAAGCCAAAGCTCCATGTTGCAGCTACAGGTCAGTAGTTAAGAGTCAGTACTGCACATGTATTCGCGGTACTTTTGCTATTCTCGGGTGGCTTGATCCAACTCCGTTCAACCAAAAGTGGCGCAGTTTCATCCGTCGATCAGCAGGAGCGAATGCAGGTACAGTAGTGACCGGAACAGTACCAGTACAATCCCAGTACAGCTGCATTCAGTTTGTTGGCGTACTGTATACCTCGTGGAAGACTGGAAGCTCCCCCTTCGATCGACTGCAGTCTCCAGGCAAGGGCCTCAGGATCAACCCGAGGGTGCTGCGCTTACGTACATGATCGTATGTACAGTACGTGGCTTCATTTTCATTTTGTTTCAACCGCAGAGTGCGATGTGCGTGGTATGTGTATGTCTGCGGCTCACAATCGACGTTCGACGTCACCGGTGGGAAGGAGAAGTGGAAAGAGAAGTGGTGCTGCTCCACGTAATCGCCGTACCAAGATCTGATCATCTGTGGATCTTCAAGAGTGTTTTACTCCATGTCTCCTTGTCCCTTCGATCTCCTCGTTCTCCCCTTTGTTGACAGCCGTCGTGGCGCAAAAGTTAGTAGTTTTTTTCTAGTACATAAAAGACAATTGGTGGACAGTTTGGTAGACAATTGAGTTAGCAGAGACAATTGCAGTATATACATACATCATCATCTTGCAACCGGACATATTTAGACATATTTAGACATATTTAGAGCCTTTGCGCTGCTCGAGCTGTGCCAAGACGGTGATCTGGACCGTTACGAGTAAGCCATCTTCGTAACTTCCAACCCTTCACCGCCCGGCAGTACGCTGCTACTACCTGCCTATCTCCACCCAATCCACGTACGTACCACATCGACCAATATGTGAGGCTACCAACTGCTCTCTGGTGTCTGCCCGCTGCTCTCTGTACCTTCCATCCCAACACGCCGTCGATCGTACTCTGGTAGAAGTAGAGCCATATTTCTCTCTCTAGCTCATAATTCGACCAGACACTTTGCCCACATACTGCCTTACCTGACAGGCGGAACGTATGACGAACAACATGGCCCGTTTTTAGCATTCATCTCCTATACCTGCCACGCTGCTCTGCTCTGCTCCTTGTTTGTCTGGCTCTCTCACCACAACCACCCCATTTTGCTGCTCGTAACGGCCCATTGAGTGTATATATCTAAAGCTGCCAAAGCTGCACGGAAGCCCTCCCTCACGGCACCCTTGCGCCTTCTCCCAGAGAGCAATTATGAGCGCGGACGACAGAGGCCCCGATTCTGGAGATGACCCCCGCTTAGAGAAGATCGAGCCATCATTGCCCAGGGTCACTCAGGATGTGGAAAAGGAAGATACGGACTCTCCGGCATTGCATCCTTCTGTCTATGTTGTGTAAGCATTTCACCCATCCAATTCTTGTTCGCAAGGCGTCGCAATTCATAATTTCTAACTTTTGGCCCACCAGGATTTGGATCTCGCTGAGCTCCAGCGTCATCCTGTTCAACAAATGGATTCTCGATTCGCAGGAATTCCGTAAATCACCCCGGATCAACCTATATCGTTGCAATGGCTAAATCAACCTCTCAGGATACCCTGTGCTCCTCACAGCATGGCACCTTCTCTTTGCGACAGCAATGACCCAGATCATGGCTCGAACCACAACTCTCCTCGATGGACGAAAGAATGTTCGCATGAACACGCGCATGTATATACGAACTATTCTTCCCATAGGGATAGTGTACAGTCTCAGTCTCATATGCGGGAACCTGACGTACCTGTACCTCAGCGTCGCATTCATCCAGATGCTCAAGGTAGGCCCAGGCGCATACCAACAAAACGAAGGAATTTTCTAACTAGATACAGGCGACGACACCAGTGGCTGTCCTAGTAACAGGCTGGTTCTTTGGGGTTCAAAAGCCCAATATGCGGGTACTGTTTAACGTATCCTTCATCGTCATTGGAGTTATCCTAGCCTCGTTCGGAGAGATTAAATTCGTAATGCTTGGGTTCCTCTTCCAATGCGGTGGAATCATGTTCGAGGCCGTGCGACTCGTCATGGTACAACGGCTCCTCAATTCTCCCGATTCGAAGATGGACCCCCTCGTGTCTCTGTACTACTTTGCGCCAGTCTGCACCGTCTTTAATGGCCTGATCGCATTGGCCTGGGAGGTACCAAAGGTCTCAATGGTAGAAGTCCACAAGGTTGGGTTGCATAACTTCGCCCTCAACGCCATGGTGGCGTTCGCATTAAACGTATCTGTTGTCTTCCTCATCGGAAAGACTTCATCTCTCGTTCTTACGCTTTGCGGCGTCCTCAAGGATATCCTCCTTGTGGCGGCCTCGATGATGATCTGGGGCACTATCGTCACGCCGCTCCAGTTTATTGGATACACCATTGCCCTGGGTGGTCTGGTGTACTACAAACTAGGCGGCGAGCAGGTACGGACGCATTTGGAGATGGCCCACCAGCGCTGGAGATCTATGTCGTCGCGCCGCCCATTCCTGTGGAGGGTTTTCATGTTTATCGTCGCATTCTGCATTGTATATATGCTTGTTGACGTTCTAGCTCCTTCATACGCCCCAAAGTATGACCCGGAGAGAGTCTCGGCAGCATATCTGGCGGCGAAGGAGAGGTATAAGAATGGAGGGGCAAACATTCCCAACGACAACTGAGTCTGGAGGGATTCGGACGATCATGATTGATGCTTTCCCAGGAGGAGTATCACGGGATGGGATGAGCTTTATTTGCGTTCTTGGTTCATGCACTTGCTGGTTGAGTAATATTGCATCTGTATTTTTGTCGTTTCATGGCGCTGGGATAGACGGGGGGGGGGTAAAAGCGGTTCCAGACGCTGGCGCGGAAAAGGGGGGAGTATAAGGATCATTTTTGGGACGGGATGGATGGATGGAGGCCGTGGGATGATGAGAAGCTCGTCTCTCTCTCATGGCTGGCAAATTATATTACTGTATTAAGTACATTGTCACAATAGCACCTGGGCCTAGTGTGATTCCGCTGTAATTAACAAATCACCTACGCGGTTAATACAATAAGTGGCACAGATCTTATCTGGTGCTCAGTCATCGAGCTATCTCTTCCTTTTCATTTGTCAGAAGCTGGTCTCTTGATGACATCCCTGGGTTGCTGAACCCCTTTACTTGTACTTAGATTGCTGTAATGGCTGTTGTCATCTACAGTCACTCTTCCGACTCTTAGGCGGCACTGTGCCGTTTCATCCCCTATTTCAAGAAAGAAAATAGTATTTGTTTCGTTAAGTTATTGCCTTGTCAGTAAATTCCCATATATCCAAGTATTACAATGTCGTAAAATACACCCCCCAGTAAACCACCCACCCGAACAATCCCATCCTTGCACAAGGGTATACGAATATGAATCCATCGCTCAGACATAACTCATCATCGTAATCATCTCATCACACCTACAACGCACAGCCCAGCTCCACGTTAGTCGTCACTCCAATCCAGTCCAGTCCTGTTATCCTGTCCGTCTCTCCCCTGCCCCCCACCCCGCCTCACTCATTCTCCCACACCCAATCATTATGTCCAATCCTCGTACACGTCAAATAACTCACCCCCTCCGCCCCGCCCTGCAACGTACACCTCATAAGCGGCGCCACCGTCTCCCTCGCCAGCCCCTTCATCTCCTCGACCTTCCTCTCAAACCTCCTCAACGTCTCCCTCGAATACAGCTCCGGCGTCAGCTTCAGAAATCTCTTACACTCCTCATGCCCCAGATACGCGCTCCCCGAACTCGACCCGAGGAGCCGGTACACGCGCCCCAGGTACGGCACGGGCGGGTCGCTATACGGCGGCGGCGGCAAGGTGGCGCTGTGCGCGCTACCCGGCGGCGCGTCGCCGCGCTCGCTGGGGTTGGGGTGGGGCCGGGACGCGGAGACGGGTTTGGGAGGGGGAGAAGGGGCGGAGGAGGTGTTTTCGGCGAGCCACTCGCGGAACAGCGAGACGGCGAGCCAGTCGACGTAGCTCGTCTGCGGGCTGACGCGGTCGCCGCGGCTTGTTAAGAGGGAGAGGCGGAACAGGCGGCCCTCGACGCCCGCGACGATGTCGGCGAGCTCGTCAACTTTGTCTTCGATGAGCTCGACGACCTGCTGGGGGAGGGCTTGGCGGAGGTGGCGCTCGCCGACGGGCCATTGGCCGACGACGTGGATGAGGGCTTCGGCGAAGATGACTTTGGAGCGGGCCATGTAGCCGAGGCGGAGGTAGGAGGGGGGGTACTTGGCGATTTGCTTGAAGAGGCGGGATTGGAATTGGAGGAGGTGGTGGTCGATGCGTGGGCCGACGACGATTAGGGCGTCGTACATGTCGGCGAGGGCGAGGAGGGACTTGCATTGGATGTAGGCATCGGCGATGTTGATGGGGTCGAGCGAGGGGGGGTAGTTGTAGAATATGCGGAAGAGGTTGTCGTAGTCGCGGAGGAGATCCGTGTCTTCTTGTGATAGTGGCGTCGGTGTGGTAATGCTGAGGTTGGCAACAGAGCGGAAGAACGAGGTTGATGAGCTCGGAGGCTTGTTGCGGACTGGCGGGGGAGACATGGGGTTGAAGAGAGACGGCGCAGGAGGGGTTGCCTGCACGAGCATGGGAATGTCGCTATTATCGGCCCCCTTATCCAGCTCATAGCGCCAGCGCTGTTTCTGAGGCGACGACGGCGTCCGGCTCGCAGTATCTACACTTCCCCCGTCCTCCCCGATACGAGCCAGCTCCTTGCTGGCCTCGATATTCCCACGCGACCATTCCTGGCTCGTGCTGGCCTCAAAGAAGCCAGAGCACTGCGTGAGGATCAAGCGATGGAGGAGATATCTGTTTTCCTTCCCGCCCGCGCTGACGAGGATTTCCACATCGCCCGTATTCGCAAAGACGGGGAACTCATTTTGTGGGACGTAGGAGGAGCCGCCGGCGAGTGATCGGTTCTGGCGGCGGTGTCGGCTTGAGCGCGAGACGACGGAGGAGGGGCCGCGGACGGAGAGGGAACGCGAGGGCTCCGGCTGTGAGACCATTTAGGAGTTTGGGATCGGGTCGACTGTCTATGCAAGCTGCTGTAGTTTGGAGTCAGCGACGCGTCTTGGGAATGGGCGAGAGGGAGAGAAGGGGATCGAGGTAGAGATAGGGGACACACCTGCTCAGTTATGCTCGCTCAGAAGCTACCATGTGCGCAGAGGGTGCTCAAAGACGGCAGCGCGATAAGCCTCACAGTCGCATCAAAGAACGGCTTTGTTTGAGCGCAAGTGTTCCAGTCCCCCGCAGTGAGATTGCAGTAGCTTGAGACTCAGCAGATTGCGACCATGTCTTTGTTATTGTGCTTTATCCACAGTCGTGTAGCGTGCCCGCCGTGCCCGCCGTGTGACAGAAACCTTCGAGGCCTGAAACTTGTAACGGTAAACAGAGACACGTTGATCCAGGAGCCTCCTTTTTGTTGCCGCACATGCGTCTTCGTTCCGCGATGACTGACTCGTCTTCGATACTCGGGTTCCCTGGACTCTTCCTAGAGCGAATATAGCACAGTCATTCTTTTCTTCGATGTGGACTTGCCGCACATGCGTCTTCGTTCCGCGATGACTGACTCGTCTTCGATACTCGGATTCCCTGGACTCTTCCTAGAGCGAATATAGCACAGTCATTCTTTTCTTCGATGTGGACCAACTGATTTCCGATGGGAAGGGACTGACTTCCGGGGGGGGGCCAATATCAAATGTCAGGGAGTCAGAGAGAATCAGGGATGGGCAAAAGGCTCAATTCAAGGTGCTAGGGTAACTATCATGGTCCACGAATTGCGAGGCCGAAGCTGGGTCGCGTTGAGCCATGTGCAACATGGATGTTTACTTGTGTGGTGGGTGTGCTGTGGGTGGTGGGGGGATGTGCTTTGACTAACAGCTGTGCAGTGCAGTGCAAGTGCAGTGGTGGGTGCTGAGAATCGGGACAGCCAGGCCAATAGTCGTTGGGTGCGGGGCTGTCCGAGAAACTGAGATGCCACTTCTATCGGAGGTCTAGCCAAACGATTGGAGAGGAGCTGCTGGCGCAGCTGGTGACATTAAAACCAAGAGGGGAGCCAGTGGCAAAAAGTCCGTAGTGGACACTTCATACTATACTATACGCAGTAGGGCAAGTATATACCTTATTGAAGTTGTCGGTATTCGGCATCGTTAGGTTTCTGTGTGATTGTGTGAGAGTCTCTCCTTGGAATCTCATGTACAATCTTTAGTATGCAGAGGTCTCAGCGCAACGTTCCAAAGTGATGCAGGAGAACTCTGGCGGGATTGGAAGATCCCGAGTTCTCCTGCATCACTACAAGTCTCAGGACGAATGACACCAGACCAGCACAATATGCGGAACTCCAGCGTTATATTTCCCCTCAGCAAATATGTAGATTTCATCGGAAAATACGTTGTCTAGTCAACGGTGTCTCATTGAGTCCCCATCTGACATGTAAAAAGCACCTCATCCCCTCCCCTCACACCATCCAACCACCCCCCTCCTCTCCAATCCCACGCATATGAAACAATTATCTCCCCAAGTAAGGTATTCGATATACTTCATCTTTCTCAAGGTTGATGATGAATGCTGGCCGCGCCACGCCCACGCCCTTCACAGATGGCCACTAAAGATCTACATGAACAATTAAAATAAAATGCTGGACAGACCCAACGCCGCGCTAGCAAATGCTATGTGAGAATGAAAATTTGAATCGTTATAACTCCCGAGCTGCTGGAGAATATGCTCTGAAGCAAAGACCGACCGGCCTAGAAAACAGCCGCGAGTCCGCTCTTAGATTGCCGTTTGCTGAACCGATGCCGTTTCGGTGGTGCATCTTCTTGGTTCTTGGTCAGGTTTTTGCGACCGTTGCGGTCAGTAACACCCATTCCTTCAGGATACGTGTTCCCGCCACCAAGGGTGCTTGTTGGACTTGACACCGAGGATGACATCTCGAAGTTACTGTCGTTGTTGTATGAACCTAACATGCTTTGTGACATCGCGAAGTCCTTCGCGCTATCAAGAGTTTCAAGCCACTCCTCAGGGGTCGTTCGACCCAAGTCCGAGCTATTATTTGATGATCGCGGCTCTTCAAACGAATAGTGGGTTCCATGCTATAAACCGTTAGATATCACTCCAGTAAACACATCAACTGCCAAAACTCACCGTATCTACACACCACCCTGTCTGCCCCTTCAACTCTGTCTGTAACCGCCACGTGCAATCGGAAGCCAGGAGGGAGATTTCCGTCTTTGACTTCTTCTCGTCCCCTCCAGCAGCTGCCAAAATAATTCGGGCGCTCGAGGTGACCATGACTAGCCTCTGCCTCTTCTTGATAGTGCTTCCGCCAAAAAAGCGGGAGAATTTCTTGTCGCTCTTGCCGTTGTTGTCGCTTTTGGATCCTGGGCTGTTGGCCATCGGGCTCGAAGTAACCATGAGATTTCCAAGCTTGAGTATTCTCTCGTTATTCCGAGTTAGTACAGGAGACCATTCGATATCCAGTTGGCTGGGAGGTGGTAGTTCAGTAATAACCCGTGGTTTTGGTCTTGAACTGCTACTTCCATTTGCACCACGGGCTGGCGCTATTGGTTGCGGAGCACTCTGGTACCCATCTAATTTGATAACGTGTGGTTTTTGCGAAGGGGGAACATGAGGCATTAACCTCGGCGCCTTTTGCCTCCATAAGCTCCGCCCCCATTTCACGCCATCGAAGAATTCGTGGTTCTTGATATGCTCCATGGACAACCGCCTCTGTGGGTCATGGACCAATAGACGTTCTACCAAGTCTCTTGCTGCCGGAGGAAAGCCAGGAGGGAACTCATAATCCAACCCAACAATTTTCTGGAACGTCAAGTACTCATTTGCAGCCTTGAACGGCGGCCTTCCTGAGAGTAGCTGATATATGATGCAACCGAACGCCCAGAGATCGCTTGCTTTGCAAGCGTTTTTGTCCGTGAGCAGCTCCGGGCTGACATACTCTGCTGTGCCAACAAATGACGCTGCTCGATTATCGTCGTCCTCCTTGTCCATCTCCGGAAGGCCCTGTTTTGGCACAGCATACGGGTCTTTTAACAGCTTTGCCGTTCCAAAATCGGTGATTTTGACGTGCATTTGATCATCGAGAAGAACGTTCTCCGGTTTCAAATCTCGGTGAATTACACCGCGAGAGTGCATGTAGTCAATTGCATCCAAGATTTGCGCACCATAGAAACGGGTGCATTCCACGTCAAATGTGCCAATCTTCTTCAACACCCCGAGGAGTTCTCCGTTGCTCGCCACATCCAGAACATAGTATAATGACTTCTCATCCTGAAACGTGTAGTATAGTCGAACAATGCCCGGGTGTTCCGTTAGACGGTTGAGTGTATTCTTCTCAATGTTGACATATTTGATCTTCTTTTCCTTGATGATGTGCCTTTTGTCGAGTACTTTGACTGCATACTCCTTTAATGTCTGGCGATCCGTCGCAGCCAAGACAGTACTGTATGACCCTTCGCCGAGTGTTCGACCAAATGAGAAATCCCTAACGCCCTTCTTTACAGATCTTAAAACTGGCTTGCCGGTCGCATCAATTTCTTGTCGGACGCCAACTGCAGCCCCCCTTTCTTTCCACTCTTCACTACTTGCTTGGAGCGGGCCGTCAAGGCCGTATGATTGCGATCCGCTAGGGGGTGTTGGATTGGGCGCCATATTCGGGTTCGCAATACCCCGACCACCACCTCGTGTTGAGCCATTGCCCTGTAAAACTGGCTGACCTTGACTGTATGATCGATCTCTATGGCTATCATCTCGAATTTCCGCACCAGCTGCCAAGACTGCTTCTGCATTTCGCGATTCTACCCTCGGGGGGTTATTGTGCACGGAGTTGCTCGAAGATTCGGTTGGTAGTCGATATGAACCAGGTTGTCGAGATGGTATGTTGTTTTGTGGTGGTGGGATGGCCGAGTACGCGCCAGAGACCGGCCTACCCCCAGAGTATCCGCGTTCCCTGCCTGGTACGTGGCTCGACTGAAACGGAGGAAACAACGCTTCTTGTTGGGCCTGGTGGTTAAAGGGCATGGACTGCGCTGGCCTGTAATTCTGCGCGGAGGGTGCACGGCTCTGTTCTTGGGGAGTTGTTGACGGCTCAGTAGGCTCCGGCGTATGTCTCCGCGAAGGCCTTCTACTGTCAACAGATAAGCCAGACAGTCGGGGGGTTACTGGATCGCTGGCCGGTTCGTTGCGCCTCAGCATGTTAAAAAGCGAGCGACGTTTTTGTTGAGGTTCAGATTGTCCATCCATTGCCATGTCCACAGCTTCCCCACTTGTTGCAGATGGAGGAGTGTCTGTGGGGGCTGTTGAAGAGTCGGGAGACCCTCTGTCTGGGTTAGCAATACGCAAGCCACCAAACGAATGTGTGAGGCTCAGGTTGTCGTGTGAAGAGTTCACTGAGCCAGGCGTTAGGCTATCAGGATGTTGGGACGATATGCCAGCCATGCCCATTTGTGGTGCTCCGCGCCTCGTCTGATCGTTGGGATTCGAAGAGTTGACAGGCAGAGCGCCTTGTTGTGACGTTCCTTGGAAAGATTGTCCACCACTTCCACTCGGTCCCACAAAACCACCAGACCCGTCGCGAGGGAAGGACATGTTATCCTGCTCTTGTCGGCTTGTTTACAGCCGATTCCTGTTCTCCTTTTCCGATAGCTTCGGATAGCCCTCCAAGGTGCTGCCAGCCAAGGCGATGTGGTGGCAACCGATTGTTGGCGAGCCCCAGGTGCGATAGGGGTGTTATGGCGGAGAGCGGTGAGCTAGTCGTTTGGCCCCTTCTGGGGCAGAGCCTCTGACTTTCAGCAACGTAAATGATTGAGACGGGGTGGTGTTGTGTCGTGGTTGTGTTTATGTTCGTTGTCCATCGCCGATGCTAGCGGAAGAAGTGGAGCGCCGGGATGATGGAAATTGGTTACAGGGTACTCAGATGTTGTGGCCTTGCACATACAATTCGATGATTCTCACAACAGACAGCGTTCGCATATAATATATAGATCAGCAAATAGTCAAACTCATTACTTCGCTATATATAGAGTTACTCTCTCTTATCCTTCTATTTGTGGTTATCTGCTTGGGGCTATTTGAGCTCTGTGCCGCGGCATACACGTACTATGGTCGGCTGTGCTTCGTATCCGTCAAGAACATCGACAGTTCCTGGTCGTTCTTTCCATATATGTCTACCAGATATATAGATTACACTCTACTAGAAAAGCCCCTTGCTCTTTCCATATGAAGGATGATTTCAGTACTAGAACTTCACAACTTCACAACTATGTCACTATGTGAGCATTCACAGCTCAACAACTGTTGGAAGCCCATTACGAATCTGGGAAGAGTTCACTCGACCAGTCTTTCGTTATGCTTCGACCTTCTCCTACTATAATATCCCTTTCCAAGAGGGATGTGAGAGAGCATGTGGAGAACGTTGGCCGCAAAGCTACAACATCACGGCGTGGCGGTGCTGAACAAGCTACGAAGATGGGCTTCGCCATGCGGCCACTGTATAACCGACCGTCAACTTTCACGAGCGATGAGACCGATGAGATAGCCCAACTGGAGCAGCCGCCAAGCCGGTTGATGTCCTTCGAGGACAGCGAGGTCTCAGGAACCGAAGATGTATACCACTTAACTGGGCTCTCGCTCCAGGATGACCACCCAGATGAGGACATTGACTTACGGCACCCATTGACACTTAGAAGCTCGGAATCAAGATGGCAAGAGACGCCACTGGAAAATAACTTGGGCAATGTTCGGAGACCATCACGGGATTCGTCGTCGTTCGGTAAATCGCAGCCCATGTTTATCTGCTGGGTGTATTGTTAATATGCACTTACAGTTCCCGATGATGTATCTACTCCCCAGCAGGCAAGGCTGCCATCTCTCCACCGTCTCCGTGTTCGAAATCCGTTGCCGCGATCACCGCTGTACAGATCTTATAGCCACCGAGCTTCCCCAGAAGGCACCAGAAGCGTAGGACTGACATCACACCTGGCTTCTCCTGGGATCCCTGGGGTGCTATTCTCGCAGCCAGCAAGGCGCCCGAGAGACTACCGACTCCGTACGACAGCATTCTCACGGGAAGAATCCAATAAGTCCAGATCAATCCTCGAGGATTTCGATGTTTCCGAGTCAGATTCTCAGTTTGACTTGCCGCTGCCCATTGAGAGAAGCCGACTCTATGGTGCTTCGTTGCAGAGCTCTGACGGGGAAGTTAGTCATCCTTCTTCCCCGCCAACACGCGTTTTCCATCCAAGTGGTGTCACACAACCTGAAGATGAGATAGTATCAGTTAATGCCACGGACTCGGAAGTCTCTCTGCATTCTGTGCGGCTTCCACCGCCATTCTCGACGAGTTCTAGGAATGGGTCTGCTACTGGGTCACTGCCGGCCGGGGACTCAAGCAGTACAGGGCGTAGTCCCAGAAGTCATCATGGAGGGGATGGTGGTGATCGTACGATAACTCCATCAGGTTTGGCCGGCATTGACGATATCACGAGAGGGCAAGAGTTGCAACAGAGCCCAAGAGTGAGTGATATTCCAATAGTCACTGGTCTGACCATAGTAGAGCTGATAGTCTCAGTCTGGCAGTACTACTAGTAACGTCTCATCGGGACCATTTCGTCTTGTCTCGGCGTATAGATCCAGGTCGCCGATTGGCCCATGGCATCTGCCGTCAAGGTTGTCAAGGGCGTTGCCAACGACGCCTCGAGTCCCTCGAGACAACCGGATTGCATCTTCCGCAACTCGTCCCGGTGGTCCAGCCAATACCAATACGCCGTACCGCAGATTACGGGTGTATGATGAGCGAGTACCTGCGTCGCTACAGCCGCAAACGCCGGAGCAATTGCCTGAGGCGCGGCACTATAGTCACTACCACGCTTCATACACGGCCCCAGCTGGACGTCGACACGCAAGCGCGCAACAGACTCGATGGGAAACGCCTCACAGACAATGGAGACGGAGTGGCAGTCCTGCTGGTCTAGATACGCCAGGCTTCGCAGGGCTTTACGGTGGACAGGAGAATACGGACGATGAAGTGATGTTCGAACAGGCTGGTCAGCGGCTGTTCCTTCGGCACGGGGAGTAGTGAGAGAAATGTCAACAGTTCTGGTGGCAGCACCACTCCAGCCATGAAGGGAGTCATTATGCCAGGAAGCATAGAATGGATGGGACTTATCCGGGGGGCTTGGCCCAGTGTCTGATCGGGTGTTGATGTGCTGTTATATCCATATTGGTGATATCCATACTCCGTCCGTGTATCCGTATTGGTGATAGCAGCCAGCGGCTTTCCTCGTGATCTGGGCTGTGATCTGCACATTGCTTGCTGGTGTGGTGTCTCCATTGTGATCAGCGGCGTGTTGGAACAATATCGGTATTATTGTTTGTTCGTACCCTGTTGTACGCCCATGAGCATGAGCAAAACCGACGCGTCACATTACTAGTTTCTAGTTGCAAATGGTACTCCGTAGGGGAGAGTAGCGAAGATGAGTAACGAAAGAGTAAGAGTAACTGGGAGTAACGTACGATTGTTGTATGCTTGTATGTACTCCCGTAGAACCATAGAAGTATCCTCGTGCTGTGATCCCTTTGGTCAGCCCTATCACCGATGACGCTGCGCACCTTACCCAATGCAGGCCACATTAGTCCATGAACGGGCTAGTTGCTTGCCACTTATTGCCCAATGTAGTAGGTACTGCCTGCTCTGTACTCCCGTACTCAGATTTCACGGTAAATGGTTCACATAGTCCCTCGATTTATCTCGTTTATCTCGTTTATAGTGTCGCTTACTCTGAATGGCTAAACGGCTTTTAACGACAAACAAACGAGGCTGTCTTCCGTTCTCCGTTGTTACTCCGTACTCCCCGATTGCGTGGACTCCCATTGGCCCTTTGGGTCCCTTCGCCAATCCACTTCAGCCTCGTTCCGCCCTTCGCCCTTTTGCCCATCGCCCACATCGCCCATCTTCCGCCCATCTTCGCCCATGGATGTCCCGCTCTCTCCGCTTTCCCACCATCTCACGCTCCTCCCGCCTTCGCTCGCGTGGTCACTCTGGTCTCTCTGTGGTCTGTCGCTCATGGAAAAAAAGGTGGGAATAGCCCGGCATACTACTACTCCCATACTCCATACACTCCCATACAATACGTAGAATCCGTCAGAATCCAATGAGCTTGCTCGGCTCTTGTTTTGCCTCTTGACCACTCACTGACAACCCCATCTTCCTTCCCTCCCCCATTCCCATCGTCCACCTCCCCTTCGCCCAATTCTATCCAATCCCCTAATCCCTATCCCCCCATCCTCACCTTCTTATTTGTCCGCCTCTCGTCTCGTCTCTTCTCGCCTCTCTTTCCCCTTCTGTCTCCCTTCACTATCCTCCCATCTCGTCCTCTCACATCTCATCTTCCTTCCTTCTCCAATCCATCTCCAACCAACCCCCAGACCACTCACTCACTGCCTTCTCTCAATCCCGCCACATCCCCACATACTTTCACTCTTCTCTTCAATTTCACCAATTTATTGTACTCTTATTACAAAAGACCCCATTATCACTCTTTATTAAATACCCTCGTCTTCTTTCCTACTCACTTCTCACTTCATTACATTCGGGGTGCCTCGTTGTCCGTGTTCCTCGGTTGTAGCCTTGTCTGATCATGGGTTCCATTGGTCAATCCGCGTCGGCTTCACTTCCAACACTCGGCTTTAAAGAGCAATCATCAGCTCAACAATTCGGAAACTATGGCACATCCTCAGTCTTTGCTCCTTCAGGCCAACATTCAATGGAAGTTGGCTCCGGGTACCAATCTCAGCCAGAACCCCAGCAACGCGCCGGCCGCAAACGCTCACGCGACGAGGCTGACAATCATCAGCTCAACAATTTGGAAACTATGGCACATCCTCAGTCTTTGCTCCTTCAGGCCAACATTCAATGGAAGTCGGCTCCGGGTATCAATCTCAGCCAGAACCCCAGCAACGCGCCGGCCGCAAACGCTCACGCGACGAGGCTGGAATCAATCTAGAAGACAACGATCTCTTCCGACAGGCCGTCAGCGCATCGCTTGAACTAGGCCAAAATGCGGGATACAGCGAAGGCACGACTCTGTTTGGGCCCAATGGCTCCCTGGACGACTCCGGCAGCGAGAAACGATCATGCGCCGATGACGCTGCGGCGTACTCGCTTCCCGTCGCCCCTCCATTGACGGCGCCCATGCCGATACTACGCAGCCACAAGTCGCAGCGAATGGATATTGGCAATACATCAAAGGCAGAGGAAGGGAGTGGCTGGACCGTCAACACACCCTCGTCAAGCCCGACCAGGCAGAGCCCGAAGCGAGGACCGACAGTCGATGATTATACGGTACACCTCGGTATAGGATGGAGCAGGATAAGCAACGACGTGGATATGCAGGCGGCAGCGAGGGGCTGGGCGAAGTACATCGAGAACCACTTCCACATCACCAGCCCGAAGATACTGCTCCAGAGCAATGGCCTTGCGAGCTACCTCGTCGAGGCGAAGGAGGGGTGGTTCCTTTTCGGCGAGGACCTGGCACAGGGAAGGCTGGTTGCGACGTCGCTTGACCGGACGTTTGAGAACCTCCGAACCTCTCCACCTGTCTTTGACAGAGCGGAGGTCTTAGTTCCCGTCGCTGAGGCGGCGAAACCCTCGGTGAATGCGACACCGCAGGATATGGTGGATGAGCCGCATATTTACGCAGGTTCAATGAATCGGAGGAAGGAGTTCTTGAATAATGCTGGAATGATGGGGGCTGATGCAGCTGGGTCTCATACCATCAACCGGCAGGATCCGGATGATGGGATGGATATGAGCTGAGCCTCCGGGCGGGTTACGAGATACAGATCCAATGCGCTGGGGCTTGAATGGAGCTTAAAAAATCAGCTTGCCTATATTGGCTTGGACGGAAGGATGGCATGTTATTATATAAGTGCGCGGCATAAAAGTGCAAAGATGCATTGCACAGCTAGGAATTGATACCTGCTCTACAATTGAAGCGAACAGAATTGCTTCATTTGACACATTTTTTGAGCAACTGAATTATTGAAATGCCGTGACGTGACAGTGATAGTTTTAAGTAATTAAGGACCGCCGTTTTTATCCAAAGTTGCTGTAAATACCCAGATTTGCGCTGGGGATTGTAAGACGCCTTTTTGCCTCTTGGTGAGTGGCGCGCACGGTCCCCTTCGGACTTCGCGTCAGCCAGCCAGGTGTGCATAAGAGTACCGTCAAGAGGTGAAGCATGGCCAAGACAATACCATCGAGGTTCGCTGCAAGAGATATAACAGCAGGACGGGAATATTCCAGTTGACCCGACCGTCAATTTACACCTTGAGATAATTCCAAATAACGACTTCACAGAGAGCAATAGCCACGTGTGTACGTACATATTAAGGATCAACGATTCAAGTATTAGAAACAAGCTCTCTATGACCACCACGTCGCAAGGCTGAACCAACAGCTTCGAATCCCTTCATAGCTCCGGAACGAAAAGCTGCCCTCTAAG
>JPKA01001933.1:0-17736 GCA_000750875.1 Pseudogymnoascus sp. VKM F-4517 (FW-2822)
ATCCCCACGACCTTCGCCCCCCCCAAAGTTCCCAAATACAACGCCTCCTCCACACTCAACTTCCTCCTCTCCGCCTCCTCCCCCGCCTCACCCATAGCCAAGTTCCGACTACACAACAGCGCCTGCCGCACCGCCTCCAGCACCGACGGCGAGTACCCGCCGCTCACATCCGTGCCCAAGCCAACACTAATCCCATCATCCAACCACGTCCTCACCTCCGCCATCCCACTCGCCAGCGCCGCATTACTAACCGGACAATGGCTAATCCCCGCCCCACGCTTCTTAATCAGCGCTCTCTCCTCATCCGTGATATGCACCGCATGCGCAAGCACGGTCTTCGGGCCCAGCAATCCATGGCTATCGTACACCTCTGCGTAGCTCGTCGACTCCGGGAACAGCTCAGCCACTAAATCGATCTCGCGCTTATTCTCCGAGATGTGCGTCTGCACCGGCAGCCCCGTCTCCTTCTGCAGCTTCCCCAAGCCCGTCAACAGCTTGGCCGAACACGACGGCGCAAAACGCGGGGTGATGATCGGTTTGACGAGCGCGTGCTCGGGGTCGATAGAGGCGATGTGCGCGATTGTCGCTTTCGTGTTAGCGATGCTTTCCTCGGGGCCAGCATCGCGGTAGTAGTCTGGCGCGAGGGAGTCCATGCAGCAGCGGCCGATGAGGGCGCGCTGGCCGGCGGCGAGGCAGAGGTCCGCGAGCAGGTTGGTGGCGGGGACAGAGATGGTCGCGTAGTAGGCGGCGGTGGTGGTGCCGTGGGAGAGGGTGCGGGCGATGACTCGGGCGTAGACGCGTTGGGCGGTGGGGAGGGCGGAGAGGGAGGCTTCCATGGGGAAGGTGTAGGTGTTGAGCCAGTCTAGGAGGGTGGACTTGCCGAAGATGCCCGCGTTGGGGTATTGGGAGGCGTGGATGTGGGTGTCTGGGGGTTGGTTAGTTGGGGTTCGATGACGGGGGTGGATAGGGAGCAGGTGATATTTACCTATGAAGCCTGGGAAGAATAATTGCTCCTCCTTGGACTTGAAGATCTGGATCGGCTTCTCCTGGCTCTCACCCCAGTTCAGCCTGGGGAAGAAGCTCTTTGCCGCCGCCTCATCTGCGACGCCCCTCTCAACAGCCACGATCTTGCCGTTCTCGTCCACAAAAATGGCAGCATCATGGGCTATCTCCAGCTCCTTCAAACTCTTGCTATGGGCAAACGTCCCCAGGTAGACCGTCTTCTCTACTACCTTTCCGCTCATGATGGCGTGTTATACAGGGAATCCAGAAGGGTTGTTTTTGATGACAAAGCTGCAGATTCCACCTCAATGCCGTACGATAGCAATATCAACGGTTACAGATACAGACCGTACTTATATACACTCTAACGGGTAACTATATATTGTGTAAACTCCTTTGGTTTGTCTGGAAGCCTCCTTCTTAAGTTACATGGTTGTCGTCCGTTTATCAGTGCTGAGGTGAGGGACCGAGACCCGCATAGCTTAACGGTTACCGGCGTGCTCCGCTCCCAATCGATTGCACACTTATTTTCAGCTACCTAGGACCACACCCACTCTTTGAAACAGGTCTTGGAAGGAGGCCCGATAAAAAAGATAGCAATGTGACACATAAAATGAATTCAAGGAGATTCAGATAACGATATTATAACTTCATGGGTATCATTGATTGCTGGAGCGTCTATTCTAGTGGCCGGTTCCGAAAATATACAATACGTAAAACATAACTATATACTCGCTCTCCGTGGAGCCATTGTCCGCCGTAAGGCCTTCTTCTCCTCCGTCTCATCCATCAACGGTAGAATGCCCTTCTCCCGCATGTCTGCCAGGTATTCCTGGCCATACTTGTATCCCAGCTCGTAAAGCTCATCGAACTTTTGGAACTCCAACGTTCCATAGCCATCGATAGGAGGACGCATGTAAAGACAGCCAGGAGTTGTTTTAGCTCGTTCCAGCGCGTCAACACTTGACACGTACGCTAGACGGGCCTGGATCTCAGAGAGCGTGGGTGGGTTGGAATATGCCGAGAATGGGTTCCAGCGGTTCGCAATTGCCCAGAATCCAGAAAGTGAGTCTCCGAAATTCTGGGGCGTATCGTCGTCGAGCGCCCCGACATCAACCGCGAATATAACATCCGCTCCGAGAGACTTCATGTGTGAAACCGTTAAATTGTCCACGTAGCCACCATCGAGAAGCAGGCTACCCTCGTCGCAAAGTGGAGGAAGTAGACCGGCCAGCGACATCGACGCTCGGACATATCGCCATGCATAGCCGCTGGTGTGGATTTCGGATCGGCTCTTGCTGATGTTTGTGGTATTACAGTAAAACTCAAGCCAGAAGTCTTCGATTTGCGAGTTCCCGAATGTTTTGAAAATTCCACGATTGAATTCGTGTCCAGTCGTGTACGATGCCGAAGGATATGTCAAGTCCAAAGCGAATCGCCACATGCTTGCCATCCGGCCAGCGAACTTTTTGGCACGGCCGTACATCGGTACTACGTCTGCATCTCGAGCATACAAGGCGCCGATAAAAGAGCCGATTGATGTTCCACCGATAATATCGATAGGTATCCCAGCTTCCTCGAGCGCCCTGATAATACCGACATGCGCAATCCCGCGAGCACCACCTCCACCAAGTACGAGGCCGACAGACTTGCCACACAGCCTCCTTGCAACCCTGTGAAAGTCGCCCTTAAACGGGGTATCTGCAGAGTACAGAGGGGTCTGTCGGACTTTGCGTGACGTGTACTTTTGGATCTCAGCTTGAATAATTTGAACTCTGTGCTTCAGCGCAGAGCCGAAGCGACGGGTTTGTGGGTGGACTGGGACTGTGTCTGTGCTGAATGCCATTTGGACATGATGATGGCCCCCATTGATCCAATCACGGTTACGGAGCCAAGACCTGGTAAGCCCAGAGGTCAAGAATTTATCTGCGTGCAGGAGGACGAGCTCTTTCCTAGCTGTTGTTTTCATTCCCAGCATGAACCGTTCATATTCTCCAATTGCTGGAGACCAGTCTGCTATGCCAACCAGCAAAATGCAATCTGCTTGGCTTATACAGGTTTGGGTCCACGGTGAATTTACATTGGTATCTGTAGCAAACTTAGTTATCTGCTGTCTTGAATATAATTTAAAAATTATAGTGAGAATATGGTTGTAGTCAGGAAAAAATTAGAGTTGTTAAGTTTTAGTCTTCATCGAGACCTCTGGGTTAAAAAGTTCCTCATCATTCTACAAAAGGGAAACGTAAGGCGGAAAATAAAAATAAAATGTCGAACATACCTGCAATGTAGAGCACCAGCCCATACTTCTCCTCGAGATCTGCCAGATATTGAGAAAGCTTCAGCTTTCCCATACGGCTGAAAGCATGTCTACCGAGATGGTTGAGAATCGCAGCCTGGTTGAGAGAAGTAACACCGTTGGGGGCCCCAATTTGCGTGAGTGCATTCATCAGACGGCTTCCAAACTCAACCACAGGGACACCTCCTGTGACGGGTACAATGGCCACCGTTCTCAGATTGCCAGTGGACGAGACTTTGACATTTGTAGCTGCTGTAGCCTTGTCGTTCCCAGAGAGGAATACCGGGTCCTCTATTAATGCTCTCATTCGAGACGCAATGATCTTGGAAATCTTGATGGTGATTCCAGCGTGTTCTTTGGCAAGACTATTGAAAAGCGTCTTCGGGAATTTTGCCAGCTCGGTGTCTCGGATTGCATGTAAGGTCGCAGATCGGCTGGTTTCAGTCATCACCTCCAGCTCGCCAACGCTTTCTCCTTGCCCGTACTCTCCGACGACTTTCATTTCAGAATCGTCGTCTTCATTATTAAGAACAGCCCGAAGGCGGCCATTAAGCACAATATAAATTGCGTCACTTTCGTCGCCTTGGTGATAGATGACTTGGCCAGCATTTACTTGTACCCATTCCAGGGCAAAGTCAATGTGAAGGATCAGCTTCGGCAACAAGCTCGTGAGACGCTTTGCCATAGTGAGTAGCACCACAGGGTACTTCTCTACTATTCTTTCCAGTGAAGATCTTGGTAGGAAACCCACATATACGTCGGTCTTGGCTGTTACATCAATGAACGACCGGTATGATGAGATTGTGCCAATATATCCTGCGATTCCTCCCGGCTTAATAAGTGAGAGGGTTGTACGTCCTGAACTCTTACGCTTTCGTGAATCTGAGCGCTTTGTCCTGGTATTCGGCTTTGATCCCCGAGAAGTGCCTCTGAATTGGCTTGATTTCTGCGACGTGAAACTTGAGCTTTTTGTTGTTCGGCCAAGAAATTCCGAATCAGAAGCATCGTCATTAGGAATCCCCACATCCAGGAAGCCGTCGATCACATAGTAAAGCCCGGGGTTACGTTCGCCTTGCTCGACAAGAACAGAACCCTTCGGAAAGTAGACTATTTCTACCTCGTCTCTCAGTTCTGTGGCGAGTCCTTGGCTGCTAACCGTAACAAAATTGCTGGTGCTACTTGAGCCAACTGATTCTGTGTCGCCATCACCAGAGCCTTCATATGGGTCAATGAAGCCGAAGGCGTTGTTGAAGACAGGTTTTGGTTTCCTCTGGTCCATGGAGTGCAGGTAAGGAGAAGCCTCCACGGAATCGGCCATGCGTAAAGCACTTTGGGTGGTGGTGAGACCGATCGCTTTGAAAATGCACTCAAGGATAGACCCACGAAATATTCCATCTTCGTCAATAGACTCTTGGCGGTGGAGTTGAGGCTGCACAATCGGAGATGCAAACGGGTTAAACGTCTTCTCTGTTAAGGGACTCAAAATATCATTCGAACCCCTCGCTTGCGCGTTTGGTGTCGATTGCTCGAAGGGACCGCGAGGGTTCATGACGTGGTAATGCCGCCGGCCACCTGTCCTAGAAATGTGGATATTCGTAAGAAGGTCACCAGGGCTAGGACTTGCCACCTCGTCGATATTTGGAGCTTGGGTTGCAGGTGTGGCTATCGTTTTCGCGCCAAGGGAATGCATGGTAGCCTCTTTGCGAAGACTGGTGCTCGACCGACGTCTTCGGCCTGCGCCAGCGTTGTGGAGTGCAATGCCCTTGCGTGAATCCTCTGGTCCAATTCGCTCTCTCTCCCTAATGAACTTCTCTTTAAGGCGTCCCAGTGCACTGCCACGGAGAAAGTTTGGCAGCTCATATGTTGTGTACTTGTTCATGTGTCGCTCAGTACGAAGGACCTCTGCCGTCAGTCCAAGATAAGAGTGTCCTGTGGCCAGTGTAACGCGCTGGAGCCTCGTCAAAATAACTTGCACAATATGAGAGGTGGCCTTGGGATAAACCCGAGTCAGGCGACGGAAGGCACTAGCAGGAATGATTGCAATGGTAGTGTCGACCCTGGCTCTTGCAACGATGTCTGGGTGCACCGAGTTTGACTTTGCCCTCCTCGGCTTCGGCCTCTCTGGGCGGGGAGTATCAGACGGATCAAGAGACATCGGTGGGATATTTGGAAGGCCAGCAGAATCCGAGTGAACGGAATTTTGGAAGTCACGCCTCAGAGAGTCGCCTCGTGACGGTTGAGCTCCATCCCTCGGCGGGCTACCGGCCAGCGAAGGTGGTGACCCACGGTTGTGGTCCATATCTGAGGCAGATCGATGGTGGCCACCGCGCCCAGTAGACAGGTTTGCATCCATTTCATCATCTTCTGTATGACGGAGCTTGATGTCTTCCGTGAATAGTGACAGAATAGAGAATAGCGAGGACATTGGCGCGCCATTCTTAACTTCAGTCAAGAGTTGGTAGCCCTGGTGCCCACCACCATCGTTGTGTTCTTCATCGCTATCAGAATAGAATGCGTCTGTCCCATTGTGGGAAGCGTCGCTATCAGCGTTGTCTTTGGTAGGAGACTTGACGAATATCTCCACCAATCCATCCACTACCAAACAGAAACCTTTTTCTTCTTCCAAGTTAAGAGTCTCCCCAGCAATAAGCTTCCGGGTTTGCATCGAGCGTGTCAGCTCATGAAAGACAGGACGCTCCAAATAGCCGAACACCTTGATGGCGCTCAAGAACTCGTCAAGATAGCTTGATAGGCCTGACTTAGTACCCTCCTCCTGTGTATCAGGAAATAGATCTACTTTGGGCTCTTTGCGTTGTGGCTCCGGAGGAAGCCGGGCGTACATGTTCAGGTATCTATACCTCACGAACCAACTCAGTGTGGACACGAGCGCGAGCAATATCAACATCCTGTAAAACCGAATTAGCTTAGGCCTGGAAATAATATACAACTGGTGGAACTTACACAGTTGTGGCATTCAAGGTGAATGTGAGGCTCGTGGAGAACAGGGTGAAGAGCCATGACGGAAGCGTCAAAGTCGTGAAGGTGATTATCCAGTACAGGATGACTGGTATCACCTTAACGATGGATACGATGAGGCGTACCAAGAGCCCCAGCCACGAGGATGGCGGCGGCGAAGACATATCCGTGGATAGCTTTGAACCCGCCGTCGCTGCCAACCCAGGGATGCTCGAAGCTATCCCTGAGGACGTGGTCGACGCCGACAGAGCTTCCAAAGTCGACATCTTGATCGGTCGAATTTAAAAATTGTAAAAATGGGGGTATATAGACTGACAGCCTCCTCAGCGTCAGCCTATTAAGCAAAGCTAAGACGGTTCCATTGCCTCAGCTACTGGTTTCATGCAGTAACTTGAAGCTTTGTGGAATGTTTTGAACAGAAAGCACAAGCAAGCTTGGGAAAAGAAGGGAATTCCCTCTGAGCCGAGCTAAGCTACCCAACTGAAAAATAAGCGAGCTGTGGCGGGGCTAACCAAAAGTGGAGCACCATGCCACCAAATGCGAAATTGACGATGCGGGACCGATTTGTATCGTCGACGTGAATATTTCCAACTGACTCACTTCTGCTGGTCATTCAACCTCTCAGCAGACAACAACAGCAACTACGATAGACCAAATTCACCAGATAATTGAAACGGACCGGTTAAACGAACAAAACAACCTCTCAGTCGAACCGCGCCGCGCAGCGCAAAACCGCGAAGATGTCGTTAACAAACTGCCGATTCTATGAGGAGAAGTTCCCGGAGATTGACAGCTTCGTCATGGTGAACGTCAAGCAGGTAAGGACGATATGGAAACTGGGCCGATGGGTTTGAACTAACTTGTTCCTTGAAAAGATCGCCGAGATGGGTGCCTACGTCAAGCTCCTGGAATACGATAACATCGATGGTATGATTCTACTTTCCGAGTTATCCAGAAGACGTATCAGAAGTATTCAAAAACTCATCCGAGTTGGACGCAATGAGGTCGTCGTTGTTCTCAGAGTAGACAAGGAGAAGGGTAAGTGCCGTCTTTATACCCCTCACTGAAGTGAGCGTGAAGCTGATTGCGGATCTCTGGACAGGCTACATCGATCTGTCGAAGCGCCGAGTTTCTCCCGAGGATATTGTGAAGTGCGAGGAGCGATACAACAAGAGCAAAATGGTCCACTCGATTATGCGCCATGTCGCAGAAAAGACCAAGACTCCTATCGAGGACCTGTACGAGCGCATCGGATGGCCGCTGAACAAGAAATACGGCCACGCCGTGGATGCCTTCAAGCTCTCTATCACGTACGCCTTCTAAATATCAGTTTCAATACGAACAGAAGCTAACAGTACTAGAAACCCCGACGTGTGGGCTGATGTTTCATTCCCGAACGATGCGGTTGCAGAGGAGATTAAGTCATATATCGGAAAGCGCCTGACTCCCCAGCCGACGAAGGTCAGAGCCGATGTCGAGGTTACATGTTTTGGTTACGAGGGTATCGACGCAGTCAAGACCGCCCTACGGACCGCTGAGGCCCGCAACACCGCCGATACTCAAGTTAAGGTCAAGCTTGTTTCCCCTCCTCTGTACGTTCTTACAAGCACATGTCTGGAGAAGCACCTGGGCATTGCTACGCTGGAGGCCGCCATTATCGACATCAAGAAGAACATTGAGGCAAACGGAGGTAGCTGCACGGTTAAGATGGAGCCAAAGGCGGTCACCGAGAACGACGACGCCGAGCTGCAAGCACTGATGGAGAAGCGCGCCCGGGAGAACGAGGAGGTCAGCGGCGACGAGAGCATGAGCGAGAGCGACGAGAACGCGATCGAGGGCACGGTAAGATGATTTGGGAAATGGGAGTTAAAAGTTTTCTGAAACTCATGCTGGCGAATCTCGGCCGGTCTGCATTGCAGGCGCTTAGACATGGCAGCGGTACGCACATGAATCTAAATGAAGTACATTATGACCATTAAATTGAAAAATCCTATAAACCGTAAAATGTTCGTTGTGCACATGGGATGAGACTCAAAATGTGGCGGCTTATGTCATGCAAGGCTACGATGTAGCCGACCATATTGAAACGAGCACCTTCAATATTTCAGCCTCATACTCAGAAATCCAAGTCCACCCAGCAAGTCGTCGCAAACATGGCTCTGGGGCGGCTGTCACCTTTCTTAAATCGTTTTCGGCAGAAAGCCCCGTTTGTAAAGCGGACATCTTTTATTCTTTTCAACTTTATAACATGGATACCAGCTGTTATATGGTTTAACTCGAATGTCGGCGATGTGGTCTGGATCCAGGGCGGTTCAATGTACCCATATCTAAACACCGATGTTAATCGAACTACGAAGAAGGACGCTTGCTGGGAGCATAAATGGGCGCCCTTGGAAGGCCTGAGGAGGGGAATGATTGTATCATTCTGGTTTGTTGCTTCCCAATCATGATAGGTCTCAGGTTGACGAGAGCTAATACATCTTACCAGGAGCCCATCCAATCCCGAGGTTAAAGCCGTCAAACGCGTGATTGGGCTTGAGGGCGACATTATCTTCACTCGAAAGCCGTATCCATACCAGCATGCTAAAGTTCCAAGCGGCCATATCTGGGTCGAAGGCGATGGTGGCCATTATGGAAAAGACACCCTGGATAGCAACACTTATGGGCCAATCTCTATGAACCTGGTTACCGGGCGAGTTACATATGCGATCTGGCCGTGGCGGACCTTCGGCCCCATCAATTGGTGGGAATGGAAGCCAAAGACGAAGGTCATCAAGGCAAAGCGATGAATACCGTTTGGCTGGAAGGACTATACGCGGACCTCTATACTGAAATACGGCGTCGGAGAAGGCATAATATGCCGCTACTCTACTATCACCACCTCGGATGGTAAATTACAACACACCTCGGAGGGGTGGATTGAATAATGCTGGCTTATGTCCGAGTTACCCCGAGCGGACCCGAGCCTTCTACTCCGAAGAGAGAACAATCCATTGCGGCTTGGACTGTGCGTTGCAACCTGGTAGGGGACATGCCAACCCATAGCATCCGTCACAGAGATTTTTCAGGATTCAATACAGGTTGAGGTTGATGGAACAGTGCCATTGTAGGATAGCATGTTCTAGAAAGACCGGCATTATATTAAAGACCGGCGCTGCCGGGTATGACTGTACTTTAGCGTATCATAAAATGTATTTATGTTAACAATATTAGTAACTGTAGGGTAATATTCTGTACATCGGCGTGTTATTAGACCTCATAAAATATAAAATATTCATATTAAAGGCAAAAATCAATTATTGGAATCTCCTTCCGGTTCTTGCATCTCCGAAATATTGCGGCAAAACCGGTCGCAGCGTTTGGACCACGGCCAATCACATCCGATAAATTTCTGACCGCCTTACGAACCAGCAACGCACTAGCGTGAAATGACGCTCAACTGAAGGCCAAGAATTATTCGCATCGCAAGAGCTACTTGCGCATTATAGAGCCCACCACGTCCCCTCGACTCCGACTGCCAATTGTCGCTACTCACGCACTGTTGGACCGATCCCGGACATCTGAAGACGTCACCTCCACGAGCTGAGGAAGGGCCATGTCCCTGGCCTCTCGCGTAGCCAACCTGTTCTCGGGATCACCTGCCGTGGAAAGAGAACGAAGCAAGTTAAACTTTGGAGATGATGGGCTGTCAGATGAAGATCTCGGCTTCGCAGATAGGCAATCACGACTGCATGCGGCAGAATCGGACGCCATGGCACAGAAAGATGTCACGGAGGAGGGACGCCCACCATACCTTCATGTACGTCCCCGGTGCGCCTCGTTGGGCTATGGAATCGCATACTGATCTTTATAGGCTATGATAGCTGGAGGGATTGGAGGGACGACGGGAGATATACTCATGCATTCTTTGGATACCGTGAAGACGCGCCAGCAGGGCGATCCGCACATACCGCCAAAGTACACATCTATGGCATCGGCATACACAACGATCTGGAAGCAGGAGGGCGTACGGCGGGGGCTGTACGGTGGTGTGCTCCCGGCACTATTGGGTTCATTTCCAGGGACTCTGATATTCTTTGGCACATATGAGTACAGCAAGCGTTATTTGATAGACGCAGGAGTCAGGCCGCAGGTGGCGTATCTGACAGGAGGTGAGCAATCCAAAAACTTGTGGACATTGAACGTATGCTGACTCTTTTGCAGGATTTCTTGCCGATTTCGCAGCGTCATTCGTTTACGTTCCTTCAGAAGTCCTCAAGACACGACTACAGCTTCAGGGGCGCTACAAGAACCCTTTTTTCCAGTCCGGGTATAATTACCGCGGCACAGCCGATGCTGCCCGCACAATAATTCGACAAGAGGGGTTCTCTGCTCTCTATTATGGTTATAAGGCAACCATCTTCAGAGATCTTCCCTTCTCGGCATTGCAGTTCGCATTCTACGAGCAGGGCCAAACGTGGTCACGCCAATGGAAGGGCAGTAGAGATATCGGCTTGCCGTTGGAACTTTCAACCGGAGCTGCAGCTGGAGGGCTGGCTGGTGTCATCACATGTCCCCTCGATGTTGTCAAAACACGCATCCAAACACAGGTCAACTCGCCCTCTGTGCCACTTAAGCAATCGACGCCTGTGGCCAAGCATGTTCCAGCCAGCGCAGCAACGGCACCCCAGACAACGATGAACCAGCAGAAGCGATCGATCTCTACCTCGTCCCCTTCGACATATACCCCTCGGCCAGGTTCAATCAACCTTGACACCTCTTCCGTCTTGACCGGCCTCAAGCTGATATACAAGACTGAAGGGCTCGCCGGATGGTTCCGTGGCGTGGGTCCCCGTTTCCTGTGGACAAGCGTGCAAAGTGGCTGTATGCTGTTCTTGTACCAAACTATCCTTAAGCAGATTGAAGTATATTCATTGGAAGAGGAGGAGTAGATAGACCGGGTATGAGTCTTGTATAGATAGTGCGTCATGGCATCTGTAATTGTATGGCGGGTGTTGTATGGTATTGGCATTGGGCGGTGTTTGGCTTTGGAATTTACCGCATCTAATAGCGGATATATAGACTATAGGAGAAATAAAAAGATCTTCACTTCGACCGCTGCCGCTTCCTGCATTGAAATCAAATGATGGACTGAAAATCCACAAATCCCATCAAATTGACATCCATTGGTGCCGGAAGTTCCATTTCAACCAAGGAATCTCAATCCTCCATTGAGTCACCGCGTCTGGCCGTAACCTCAATCTCGATCTTCATTTCCTCATCCATCAACCCAGCCTGAATCATCGTCGCCGCCGGCTTAACCTCCCCCAGCCACTTCCTCGTTACCGGCCAGCAAAGTGGGAACTGCTTCGCATCCGGCAGGATATACCTAACCCGAACGACGTCTGCCATGGTTGCGCCCGCCTCGCGCAGGGCTTTGTCGATGGTGCGGAATATTTGCTCGGTCTGCTCGACGATGTCTGGGGATATTTTGCCAGTGGCGTGGTCATAACTGTGGTTGTGGTTGGGATTTTGAGGCTTGGTGAGAAGTGAGTCAGTGTGAAAACTTACCCTGTTGTGCCGGAGACTATGATCCATGATCCAGTTACCACGGCTCGAGAGTAACCGATTATTTCTTCGAATACGAAGCCGCTGCTTATGAGTCTTCTTTCGGCCATTGTTTTAGGAAATTTGGTGTGGGAGTTGGCAAGATTTGAAAAATGATTGAAGTTTGGGTATAGAGAGAGATGTAGTGTTACTCACCTTCCGTCTGGAGGGTAGCGTCTAGCCCGCAGCAACTTTCAACGCTGCTTTATGCTACGACAACCTACAGTCGGGGTTTTAATAATATACACTAATTCTATATATTCTGCCCAAACGTATAAAGGGAGGTTGTGTAGCTGAGAATTAATACTGGCAATTTACTCTGTTGGGATTTATTTCTTCGGCATTATTTCTGAGCAACTAACTTACGGACAGGCCATAATATGACAATTATATCCCCTGGGTGAATAGGCGCCTTCATTTCAAACGTAGCTACTGAAAGTACAATTGCTGTGCGCAATTCTCCTTCGTCTGTGGACAGCACGGGTACAACAGCGGAATCTCTTGTAGGAGCACAGCAAATCATCTCCATTGCTCATTTTGAGAACTCTTAACTAGGAAATACGCTGTTGGCGCCTGAAATGGGTATATTGAACGCCTGACTATTTCCCTCAAACGCCTTGAAATCTGCCCTTGCTGCACAGAGAAGATGATATTCTAGCGTAAGCTGATCGTGAACATCATGTCCAAGGCTGTCTGCGTAACATATGAACACAGCCCTTCTGGCTCACCATCTTGTGCTTCAGATACCATATTGAGATAGTCCATCCGCTCGAGATCCTGAAAAACAACCGGCAGAAACCCCTGGCGAATCAGGTAATCCGCCATCATAACCCTGCTCGCCCTCCCGTTTCCGTCTGCAAAAGGGTGGACGGAAGCAAAGTAAACGCACAGTTTCGTGGCCAAAATCAGCGGATGTAGTTTGCCCATAGCGTGGGTCTTGTCACGCCACTCGAAGAAACGCTTCATGCATGCAGGAACCTCTTGGTGATAGGGGAATATCTTGAGCGGGTTCGACCTGACAGAGATAGGTAAGGCGCGAAATTCGCCGAGAGGAACTCGTGGGCCCCAGGAGTACTTCGCTGCTTTCTCAGAGTCTGTGCCGCGGAGAAGTATGCGAGTGAGGAGTTTGATCTCGTCCAGTGATATTCCTGGTGTTCCCGGGTTGGAGAGAGCAGAGTCGCTGACGTGGCGGGATACGATAATATGGTTTCTTAGCTCTGCGACCTGAGAAGGATCCTGAGAGGATAGGTTGCTGGCAGGAGGAAGATCAAGGTTTGACAGGTCCTGAGTGCTTATGGTCTTGAGTTCTTTGTGGCGTGAGAATAACTGGCTCTCAAGCCTGTCAGTGATCAAGAGCGCGTCGCCAGCTGACAGTGGGTTTGCTTCGATAGCTGTGCTTTGGTGTACCCACTCGGCTATCAGAGAGTGAGTGACTGAGCTGCGTAATTCTGGGCGCTGCTCGAAAAATATCCTGAACTTGTCCACAGATTCTAGAGTGCTTTCCAGCTTTTTCTGCGTCTCAAGCCATGCCCCCAGATCATGGGGTTTGAAATGGTCTTCCCATACCTTTCCGGAGTTTGCGAGGGATTCATACTCTGGGGATCCGGGCCTAAGGTGGCCGAAGGCAGGCTCATAGATGGACTGGAGGAGTTTAAGACGCTATTCGGTAACTTGGGATTTGAACTGGCGGGGCGCAGTAACAAACCCTCTCATGGTAGCTTTCTGCCACAGTGGCGGAGATTTGAAAAATCTAGTAGCCATGTCGTAGTTAAGGTGAGGATCTATAGTAGTTGTCGAGATGGCAGAGCTTAAAATTGGCTGGCGCAAATAAGTAGACCCCTCATACCGGTTCTAGTCCATTTGAGAATCAGTCAGTCACCCACGAATATACTACGCGACACAATTCACTGTAGCTTGACAACGCCTTTATAAGATTTGATCGGATTTTTAAAATTAGGTTAATCACTATATATATTGTATATACTACTGCTTAAAGTTGCCAAATTGGCTAGTTTAAAATTACGATATGTAGGGTCCTGAATATATATATATACATGTATTTTTTTCGCATGTCGAATTAAATAAGAACAGGTGATTTCTGCTCTGCCCCCGAACAATGCAGACCATATCAATTAAAATTAGAACGTCCTATATCCTACTACTCTCCAACTCTCGCTAAAGTATTCTTCATCGCCTGAAAGCACATGGCTTCCATGAAACCTCGGACACGCAGCGCTTTTGGCCAAGACTGAAGTTGCATACTATCATAAGCTGTGTACACCCCCTAAATAAGTTAAGATATGCTGTAAGACGGGCATCAAGTTGCGGCGAGATATAAAATAAGAAAGAGCACTTGTAGCTAGACAGCGGCATCCTTTTGAAGCATATAAACTTTCTCTTCCAACAGTCTTATTTTCAAACTCATCCCTTCCCTCTAGAGAAAAAGGTAAGTGGGCTTTTTCTTTGAGATGAGATGATTAAACAACCCAGCACAATGACAGCACACCTACATGCATATCTTACCAATACTCTAATTATACAACCCAAGGCACTGCTTCTTTTTACAGCATCTACAGCCTTAACAAACACTGCTGCCGATAAACCCTTCACGGAGAGAAACCTCGAGATTCCAACCGAGCTAGCCAAGCGCGCCTACACCACAGAATGCGCCTGTAGCAAAGGCATAAAAGCAGGTCCGTACTATGGACTTTGCCGCTGCACATGTAAAGAATGATCACTATATCTACCAGTGCGGGTCTGATGGATCATGCTGCGATTATGTGTTCGGAACTCATGTAAGAAGATGTATGGACAATGTGCGTCGGGGACTTCTCCTGATGTGCCATCATAAATGGGAAGATGCTGTCTAGATGCTGGAATGGGGTGGATGGGCTGGGTGTCTGGAGGCGGTGTGGTGTGGTTGCTTGATGAGGAGATTTGTGAATAGAACGGGGGAACACAACCTACAACCATCTTTAATCAAGAGTCCATGCTTGATCCATGCTTGACTTTCATACCATTATAATGAAATGCGTAATGTTTTTGTTTACAGCCATATGCAATATTTGCTCACAAAGGAGATAATACAGCAGCTCACTTCACACATAACCCCTTAAACGCCATATATTGCTCGCCTCTATTTTAAACTCCAAACCCGTCCATGCTTGACTTTTATACCATTATAATGAAATGCGTAATGTTTTTGTTTACAGCCATATGTAATATTTGCTCACAAAGGAGATAATACAGCAGCTCACATCACACATAACCCCTTAAACGCCATATATTGCTCGCCTCTATTTTAAACTCCAAACCCATAACCCAAAAAAATCTTAGATCGAATAACCACTTTTTATATACCATGCCATGCATAATCCTGCAAGCCCCAAGTACTAAAGCATAACCCGTAAAGAAACAAACAGTCTTGTGGTATCACGAAATCGCAACCCCGCTGGACGTCAAGCGCCTTATAACAAATTTCCCATAAACAGCGCTCTCTCATTAATAGCGAGCGCCTCATCTATTCTCGCCCCGCTCCATCAATGACCCCGCAATTATCGGCGACGCCTCGCAACAAGTGTATAGCCCTCCTTGTCTGGACCTCCTGGCCGGTTCATCCCAGCCGTCATCGACATAGTTGCCGCTTGGGCCGGCGACCCCTGCGTCTCCGCTGACTTCTTCGCGACAAATCCGGCATAAACAAAGCCGGCAAATAAGGCCACGCCCCCCATAAATATTGCGCAAACCAGGTCGACCGAGGGGCTCCTTCGTGCCCCTAGGGCTAGGCGCAGACGTGAGATCACTGCGATGGCGATGGATAGCCCGAGTGTGAGCGCATGCAGGCTTGCGACTGCGTGGGTCCCCTCACGTATCGTTGTGGTCTTCTCAAAGGTGGCTATTGCTGCTACTAGTTCTACGCAATAAATTTGCAGGTGGTGAAAGAACTGTCCTAGTTGAGAGGATGGCGCGGCCAGGATCGAGTCGATAGTACGTGATAGGCTTAGAAGCAGAAGCATAAGACCCTTGATTCCGCTGCGAAAGGTCGCCGTAGCCGTAGCAGATGCCTTCAGCGCATCGTCCCTCGCCCGAGCGCATTTCGCGAAGTCACTTCTCAGCTGCTCAGTTGGGACCCAAGTCCATGCAGTTCCCTTTCCCACGCCGCATGCCCCCGCTTTTATGCGCTTCCACACATGTCTAAACGAGGCCTCATTGAGACGGAGCAACGACGCCCTTGGACCCCACCATGGGTTGTAGACACGTAGATCCGCCAGCTGCGCGCTGTAGACGCCGTCAAGGTTGACGAAGGACGTTACTTGTAGCTGATATCCCCCCCCGTAGTGGTTTTCGAGCGTGAGTGGCGGCGGGGATATAACGGTCTTCTCCTTCTCTGGGGGAGAAGGTAGGATTTCCACAAATTGGCCTGGGCGGCCGTATTTTGAGGTGTCGATGCGTTTGTTGGTGCCGATGATGTTGTTCTCGCGAGCCTTCTTAAAGGAGCGCAGGAGCGCAAAGACGATGATAGCATCTCTAGGGCCTGTGACGGTGACAGAGAGGACGAGGATGGGGTGATTTAGTGCACCTGCCGGAGGTTCGTGGAGGGTGGAACCTTGTCGACGGCGGTAGTCTTTCGGCAGCCACATGATGCAACCTGGTCCTATATCTAATGGGTACTTGTTACTGCCGTAGATCTCAGCGGCGCAACTTGGCGAGGGGCCTATGGAGGACATCGTGTAGGTGGTAGACAGGAGTCGAGTCCTGAACTTGCAGAACCCCGAGGGTTTCTGCTGGGTTTTTATTCTTCCATCGAGGGCGGATGGTTAAGTTCTATGCGTTTCGTTTAGTGACTGTAATTTGGTGAGTTGGTAGTCATAGTCATACCTCGCGGTGGCTGGTTATCCCTTTTGATGCAGGGTGTGACGCACATGATATAGAGGCGCGGTGGACGCGATGGAGTATGGGGTGCTAGATGTGGGAGATTTCTCGCGATGGTTGGCTCTACTACAAGAGGCCAAGAGCTCAACAGTCTCAACTCGATGCTGGACATCGGAAATGATACGATGAGGAGCGAGGAAAACTGTGCTGTACAACACATGACAGCACACCACCAAGGTAACGGAACCAGAGGGGAAGAAGCTAATCAGCGGCTGCGCTGCTCTGACGTACCTATTATGCCTTGCTAGAAGGCTTCCAACCAGCATCTGCACTCGATGAATTAAGCGTCTTTGAATGGGCATCGGTAATGGATGGCGCATGTGGCTTGCTGCAGTGCAAAAGGCGCAGCTCGCGTCGAACTGCGCCTCAAGTGGTAAGGGGTAAAGTGCTACATCGCGAGCGACGCGTGGTCGTGAGGGCTGTAACATGCGGTTGTTTTCTTCGTATTTGCTGATTCTGAAATGAATCGTGCGAAAATTATCATCCCAGAATGCTATTCTAGACCGTAGAGAGGTGAAGATGGGTTGATAGCCAAGAGAGTGTGTGCCGTGGTAGCTTCATAAGAGTATTCGTAAATAAAAAGAGAAGAACACATAGCCTGTAGCTTTCCTTGTTAGTAATCTGGTGGGTTGATAGCCAAGAGAGTGTGTGCCGTGGTAGCTTCATAAGTATATTCGTAAATAAAAAGAGAAGAACACATAGCCTGTAGCTTTCCTTGTTAGTAATCTGCCCCTATTTTGCCCAATTTTTAAAATCTATAATCATTCCATCAAAGATTTTGTATGTTAAAGATTATCACTTTCTTCTCATGGTTGTGGTAGTCCAAACGTTCCCAGTTCGGCCGAGGAACAAAGTACAGCCGGTCCGAGCTTGAAACCGGAGATGGACGACAGAACATGAAGTGGATTTTGACCCGAGCCAAAATCAATCCCAAGCTCCATCCC
>JPKA01001939.1:0-23186 GCA_000750875.1 Pseudogymnoascus sp. VKM F-4517 (FW-2822)
GGGGGTGGAGGAGTTGAGGAGGGAAGGGGGGGGGAGGTATAATGATATATATAATTTGGAGGAGTAGGGGAAGGTGGGAAGGTGGGAAGGTGGGTTTATAGAGGATATTGATATCTGGGTCGAGTTTCAGTTGGACTTGTGCTATAGCAAAGACTGACAGAAATATATGAAGGTCCGGCTACACCTCCTATATAACAAATGAAGGACACCGTCCATTTCGACAAATCGATACACATACGGCACATTGCCGTCTTTAGGGACGTAATTTCTGCAAGATCAACGAAGCCGCGCGAGGTTGAGGGCGTATCGTGTTCGTGTGTTTCTGATATCATTCCTCTCGGTATTGCCCTTGCTATTGCCGCTACATTCTCGTCACCACCGCCCCATGTCACCGCTGCATTCTCACCGTTCATACCCGCCACTCTACCATCCAAAGCATCTTCGTTGGCATTGTGTTATACCCAATGTCGTCATCACTTGCGCTGCTGTCATCGTTTCGCTCATCGCTGTTATCTGTGTTGGTGGTTATTCTACTTACCGAGTCGCCGCCACTCGCCCGATCCAGATGCTTGCAGATCTTCAGTGGTGCCATCTCTTGAGTCTGCCAAAACCAATGCCTTTCTGATAAGACAACGGCTGTCATCGTCGAGCTCGAGGGGATGCTTTGCGCCGCTTGGCTGTGGTCGCTGTGCCCATTAGATAACCATCTTTAATGCGCCTCGGGTGCCCTTATCAACTTCCCTTTCATCACGTCTTGTGTCCCTTCCCTTTGCCTTCTTCGACTCAATCTGTGTAGATGTATGGATGAGTGAGGTTATAGTGTTTTCAATATCATCCCTTTCGTAGTCCTGGTAATAGCTCTCCCTCTCCCGTACGTCTGTGACGAACAACTCCCTCCAGGTAAACAAACACCGTGCGAGCAAGTCTCGGTCCTCAGTGGAGTTGATTAATTCGCCAAAAAGTTGGTCATTCTCCAAAGCCTATGCGCGCACTTCTTCCACTGGCGCCTCGGACAGGGATCGCCTGTGATTTACTGGGCGGTCCTCTGTCATAAAGTTGTACCGATCTTCCTGGGAAAACGCCTGCTGCTGGTCTGCATCTGACACCGGAATTTTGGGAGCAATGCGGGCGGCGTGGGAATCCATTTCTCGACCGCCAGCTTCAGCGTGGCAATTGGCTGGGAACAATTCGCGACAGAATCCTCTCACAGTAACCAAGAGAACAGAGTCTCTCGACAGGGCGCTACGTTCTATTGTGCTATTGTCTGTCTCCTTGGTAGTCTAGTTTGATGCCTTTTATGTTTTCAAAGGGCAGGGTAGTATCGATTCGTGCTGGATGCAATAATGGTTTGTCCTACTCATTGTAGATTTTGAGATATAAAAGGTGCCTGACTAACTGCTCTTGCTCTCAAACCATATATGTTAGGCCAGTCGAGACAGATCTATACAGCGCCAGGGTAGAAAGAAGCACAGCACAATAGCAAGCTTGTCTACCATTCTAGTTGAAGCGAGGATAACTTTGATGTCAATTCCGCCGTACAGCTTTAGGACACAACCAATGCACCGCTGCGACCATGAGCGCGACTGAGATCATTTCGGAAATCCAAGTCGTCAAATCGAAATACAACTATTAAAGCTGGTCTGGGGTCGTTTCTGGCTCTGATTCGAGGGCAAGTGGGGGCTGGTGTTCATATTGATGGAAAACGGGCAAAGGTTCTCTTCCCCTATCCAATTCCATAAGCCTCGATTTGAGGAGAGTAATTTATGAGTACAGCACGACACACACGAAGCCAAGATTATATTATCACAAAAGAGGGTGATTCAATTTGAAGAACTACAACCAAACGAAGGTAAACACGGCAATATTCCAGCCCGCAGTCAAAGCCTCTCACATCACGCAATCTCCTTGCGAGGTGCCTCCTCAACATGCGCCAGGCTATCGCGGTTAACATCATCCTTCTCGCCACCGAAGTGGATCTGCTTCTCCACAGCCTCGACGGCCTTGTCGGCGAGAGCCTTGTCCTCAAACACTGTGCATACAAGTCAGCAAGCGATTCACGTCTGCGCAGGGGACGGGGGGACTTACAGAAAGCGAGTTCCTCGAGGGTACGACCTTGGGTCTCGGGATACATCGAGAAGACGAAGCCGAGCTCAAAGAAGATCCAGCCACAGTAGATAGCAAAGAACTTCCAGTCGAGGGCGTCGAGGGCCAGGGGGTTGACATAGGTGGAGAAGAAGCCACCGAGCTTGCCGAAGACCTGCTCGATTCCGATACCACGGCTGCGCTCGGCGTATGGGAAGAGTTCAACGAGGAAGGCTGGTTGGCTGTTAGCGGGAGATTAGCATTTTGGGGTTGGGAGAATGGGCTTACTATATGTAAGTGCGTTGTTGCCCACGTTGTAACATGGGTTGTAGGCGAAGTAGAAGAACAGGGCGCCGATCTGGGCAGAGCTATTCTTAACACCTGCATCATCGGCCACACGCAGCCTTTGGAAACAAATAGTCATCGCGATGAACACTAGCAGCATAGAACTCGAGGAGAGCATGAACATATGGCGACGCTTGAACCTTGTGACGAATAAGGCGATGACTGTGGCGTTCATGAAACCCCAGCAGTTATTGGCGATGTTGATTCTGGTCTTCGCGAAGTCGGTGTCGAATCCCATAAGTTCGAAGAGAAGGTTGGAGTAGTACGAAAGAAGCGTGTTGCCAGACATCTGCGTGAACAGGCCGAGCATAGAGGCGATCAAGACACGACGACGCATACCAGCTGTGCTAATCATATCCATCCAGGACTGTTTCGCGCTTTCCAGCTCGAGCTTGATGGTCGACTTGATCTGAGCCATCTCAGCCTTTGCAAGGATAGAGTCCGCATCACCCTCAGCGTGGTACTTGACAAGAATGGCGAAGGCTTCTTCGTCACGGTCCTTGCTAATAAGATAACGGGGGCTCTCTGGTAGGCAACTGGATACTAGTTAGTCCAAGCTGAACACCTTTGGGACCTAAAGTAGCATATACGTACAAGACGAAGCAGATCTGCAACAATGACGGGCAAGTTTGGAGGATAGAAGGCACACGCCAAGCCCAGTCACTGTCAATCTCGACAGTTCCGATCGTGACTGCGGAAGCCACGATGGCGCCGATAAAGTACGAAGCGTTGAAAAGGGACGTCATAATGGCTCGCTCTTTGGGGTGAGAAAGTTCTCCAATCATGGCAGATGCAGCAATAATACAGAAAACAATGCCAAATCCAAGGATCATACGGGCGACGATGTACATTGCAACTGAAGATTTGTTAGAACTCTGCAAAGGCACACTGAACGGATTCACATACTGTGTTGAGCGAAGCACTGGAGGATTGCTCCAACGCACATGACTATAGACCCGATCATAATCGCCCATCGTCGGCCCCATCGCTGGTTGACGTACGGCGCAACTGGAACACCGAAGATTGAACCGAGCTGGTAGCAAGCTGACATGAAGCCTAAAATATTCGGTGTAATCGCGGCCTTGCCGTCTTTGTTCAAGTAACCATTTCCAAAGTCTAAAAACCGTTAACTTTTTTCACATCAAATCCGCTGTAGGATCACATACAAACACGGAATGAATTTGTGAGCTGCAGGGTGTTGATCAATTGAGAGTCGAATCCAGATGTCATCTCCACGCCCATACAGCAGAGGAAGAGATATAAGTATAGAATTCTCAGATTCCTCTTCTTGTACCAGGGCACCTTGTCCTCCGCGACCATGCGCGTGAGGATGGGATCGGACGTGCCATCGCCAGCAGAAATGATACCCATCGCAGCAACTTGTTAGCAGACGGTTTTGGAGAGGCGCGTTTCTTTGTTGGACGAGATGCTTAAAAGCCAGGCCTTAGAGAGAGAGACCAGATACATTGGGCCACCGCCGACTATATAGCATAACAGAGCCATGACAGCAACTCTCGTATGGGTCTGTGTGAAGATGTGGATTCGGATAAAGACACGGAAATATAGAATTGAGTCTCATGCTGACTACCCCGCGTTTTTTGTACGGGGGTGGACATACCGGGATGATCTCCCGACTTTTAACTGGCTGTTTCCTGCGGATAAATTAGAGCGTGGTGCCAAGCCAACAAGCCAGAATTGATATTTCTTGGCCCCATAGGTGAATCTTGTTTCGACCATTTTGAACCTATAGGAAATGTTGTGGCCGCCAAGGTAAGCCATCACCGCGAGGGTAGCGGTTGAACTCTCCGGGGCAATAATTTGCCCCAGACTCCCCGACGAATCAGTTTGTGGGGACATGCCGATGCACAAATGGCAGTTTATATTCCGACACATGTATTGGGACGAGATGGGCTATCCGAGAGTGGAAAGGCCGTAGATGGCTAGGAGACACCGAAGGAAGACCGAAGCATGTAACCGACTGGATAGAACACGACGGCCAAGAAGTGGCACGAGTGAGGCAAGCCTAAGCCTGTCCAGAATTCTCTTGCCGAGGAGAAAGAGAAGTATCTTTCTTTCTGCCCGGGCGTGTGGAACGCTACTGCCATACAGTCCTTCCTATTTCGCCACCCAAGTTAAGCCGTGCCCCGGATTTCGTGGTAAGCTAACAAAGAGGTTAGGCGCGCTAGCACGGAGAAATGTCAGGATGGATTGAGAAAGATGGCAAGGGGACACGCTTTCGGCGCGGATATTTGACGGCAAAGGCAAGCTGACGCGCCAAGAAGCTGCGGAGAAAGGGGCGTATTGGCCGCTTTTCTCTGGGGAAGAATGGGGAAGATAGCTTCCTCCGGGGAGATCGGCTTTCTCTGGGGTACTGACACTGGCGCTGTGGCCGGCGTGGTGGCCGGCGCCGCGACTAAACCCACCACAGTAAGTATTTTCTCCTGGCCAAGTCCAGGCAGAACCTCATCTCGCAGCTAATCGCATCTGTCATGCAGTCAGAGCAATCATACATGCACTAAGTAAGTGCGCAGTAAGCTGACGCTGTGTCCGAAGAAGTCGCGATCAACACCCTTTCAATACTATGGTAGTTCCTGACAGCTTCCATAGAACAAACCTTACTGATGAAGGGCTAGTTTTGCTCTCTAATGCATGCAACTGAAATTAGTCAAGGGGTGAGTGACCGATGAAATAGGGGTGACCCGGCACACAGTTATTATAGATAAATGAGCTGCCAGGCATCGCTAAAAGGATTCAATTTAAAAAAAACCCGACGTGCAGATTATACTTATGTAGAACCTTCTCTTGCATATTGTAGGGTAACAGCCGACTTTGCGACGTTTAGTTCTCCGTGGTGGAAGTTTGCGCACGTGTGCAGTAATGCTGCTGAATAAAAGATTGGCAAGGTACACCGCCAAAAATATTCGTGCTGCTCGAAAGTCTAAAGGGTGGCTGTAGATGGCAATAGTTATTACAGCAATTAAAACACAAGTAAGGGCGTTCGGTTGCTCAGAACTACAATTGATAGACCAGCTACTAACGAATGGACCTGAAGGGATAGGTTCCATGGCTGGGTACTACCAGAAATGCCTCCTACGATGGAAACGGAAGCGCGCATCAGCGAGTCACCTGACTTGGCGTAAAGTGACACGCGCTCTGAAGCACGTTGTCGCGACGACATGCGTTCTCCACTTCAACACACCAAGTTTGCTTCCAGGCACAAACGGCAGCACGACCGCGTCGGTTCGTTTCGACTGGACTAAATATGCCATGGACAGTTGATAAACAATAACTCTCGCCAGCCATCACACTCGAGTCGCCTGGGCTCTCTAAGCGCGATATCTCGAGCGTTTCGACCCCTTGAGACAAAGGCTCGACGTATGAAATGACAGCCCTAAAGAGGGCCCGTCTGCGGATGGCAAACCTCGGTGATGAAATGGCGCTCTGCTTTGACGATGAGGTACTTTGTGAAGGGTCAGACGAAGAGGACAGTCCCCTGGCAAAGGCGGAGCGACAGAAACGTCGCGAGGCTATTGAACTGCGATACCTTGCTGGACATGCACCTCTGATAATGTCAGCCCAACTCAGAGGGCCATTCGACAAGAATAGCGGATGGGTAAACCCGTGGAGGTCAAAACGGCCGACCCAGAAGCAGCCAAGAAACAGAGCGACGGCTACAGAACCCCTAAATATCGCCCATGAGACCACAGTCGTCTGCTTGGGAAAGCGCAGTAGGAATGATGGCAACTCATCCAGCTCCGCTGGTATGCGAACCAAAGCACTGGCCGAATGCTCCGCCACTTCAATGGATATAGTGAATAATCGCCAGCCAGAGCGGCCCCAACTATATTCTGGATTCAAGCGGTTTGCCGCGAATCAGTTGGAGAGGCCCACGGACTTTGCGAACCTGAATGAACGGGAAAATATACCACAAAAGCTAAACGCCGGCATAAAGAGGAGGGCTGATACAAACTGGTTGAAGGGAGCAGATGTTGGGAAACGGCCTCGCAACAGCTGGTCAGACCCCACGTCGCCAACGCCGAAGGAGAGGACGCGAGATATTGCCAGCAATGACAAAGCTATAATAGATGCGTCTAGTATGTTTATGTCTAATACAAACATTGCGAAATTTAATCGACACCAACCTGCTGAAACGGCAAGCCTGTCTGAATTCGAAGATATTCCAATTTCAACGGCGGATTCTGTACGCTCAATACGCGCCGCGGCTCAGAGGCATAGCGATGAGGACATCCAGCCTACTCCCTATGCCACTGCAAAAACAGCTGAAGATAAATCGCGTGAAATATCAATGGGGCGAGAATCTCCGTCTAGAAGCCCGTCTGCATGTACTGGTGCGCCACCGAACAGTGAAAGGCCGCATATGGAATCGGCAACCAATGCGGGAAGTGTGGATGGCGATGAGTCGGATTCGGCCATCGAAATCGGCCGTAAAGCCCCCGAGTATTCTTTGAACAGAAGTTCATTCGTGGAGCCTGAGTCATCCTTTGGCCACAAATCAGTGCAATCATGTGCTTCACTGGCATCATTTGAGCCGTCACCGGTCCACTCTTGGTCACGAAGCCAACTGAGTCAGGAAATACTCCATGGCCTCTCACAGGCTTCGCAGCTAGCTCGTTCAGCTGAGCAATTGACACCCCTGAAGCCAAGCGACTCTACATTGAATATTGTGGAACATCACCCGTCAGACCTGGCGAAACGGAATAGTCCATCATTCTCAAGTAAGAAGACACCTTCGCAAATTTCCTCAGCGTCTTTAAACCATGCGTCACAAACAAGAAGTCAATCGCAACCCGTCCCGAAAAACCCAATGGAGGCAAAACTGCTTAAACCCGAAAGGAATGACCGATCGCGGAGCTTCGATTCTCCTTTGCCACCAGGCAGTTTGAAGTATCGCAAAGTCAGGCGCAAAGCCCCAACCCCGGCTAAGGACAGACATGATAGCGATACAAGCAAGGTTATTGGGAAGCAGAAGACACCGGAGGAAGCCCCCCTTCACCCAATAGAGGTTCAAGACGAGACGTGCACAAAAAGCGAAGTATCTGCTGCTAGCCAAGATTTGAATTATGTCAATTTAGCGAAACCACAGTTTCCCACCTCTGATTCTGGACAGCTGCCGCCGGACTCCGTGCCGATTATTGAGATATCCGACAACGACGCATCTGAGGATTCAAAAGCGCAGCCGTTGGATAGAGATATTGACAATCAGCCGCCCACACACACCTCTGTTCCGCCAATCACACCAGCCATTGAAGATGAGGCCAATGAATTAGATACCGGCCACGAGAGTTGTCCCAAAACAATAACTAATGGCTGTGGAAGCGAAAACAGTTTTGATGCGCCCTCTATGCGTTGTCAAGAAAGCAGAGAAAATGAGGGCCTCTTAGCCAGTCAAAAGGCCCCTGGGAGTCAGCCGCATCCTATCGAAGCCGAAGCAAAGACGAACGGCGGAGGTGTCGAGCGCAGAGAAGAAGTCCCCTCTTCCAAGGCCACAACCAGCATCGTTGTAGAAGAACCGAGCCTTGAAGATGTTACATTATCACACGACGCAGGCTCTCCACTGGCAGCTCCTGAACTGACAGACAATGAGTCCACACTCGGACAAATGTTACAAGCTCATGCAGCCGAAGGACCTAATCTAAAATCCTCTCCTTTGCCGCCAATTCCTGGTATTGTCGACGATGACCAATTATCCGAGGCAAGCTTCGTATCTGCGACCGAAGAGTCTAGTTCGAAACCCCTACCGGCGCCTGCTGCTGTAGACGGAGACCAAGTTTCGGAGGCAAGTTTCACATCTGCTCCAGAGGTGGTGGACTCCATACCTGTACCACAAAGTCCCTGGGCAGCTGAGGTGGACGTGCCTGCACCTCAATCCGTGTCGGCCGAGCCTACGTTGGGCCCCGGAAATTTTTCAATGAGCCAAAGCAAAGATGCTGCTCAACTGTTTGTAGACACTGAGCCACATTGCTCTACTGCCGAGTCACCTAGCAACGATGTTAAATTATCCGACCAGAATTCCGAATCACTCAATCGCAATGCCGAATCGACCGACCGCAATTCTGAACCACCGTACTCCAACGGAATTGCCTTCAAAGGCCCTTCGTCTTCGGGGTTCAAACCCACACGTTCTATCTTGTTGCCTCCAAAACATCTCTCACAGCGCAATTCTTGCAGTCCACAATCGGCCAAGGTCGGAAACCACGACCTCCTGTCCCAATCCAACCCCTGGGTAAACAGCACACAGAGTCCAAAAACAGACTCCCGCCCCACCAGACGTAAGAAGCGCGTCTCTTTCAACCCTCTGCAACTCGACAGCGACAACGAAGATGCCAATGACAACCAACCCAAATTCGACCATCCAAGCAACAATGCACCCCAGTCGCGAGACCTCTCCAGTCCACCTCCACCGCCGGAAGCTGAGTCTCTTACAGAGGGAGATAATGCATTTCATCGGAAGCTCAAGTGGACGAGTGGAATATTATCTAATCGCGCATCAAAGGACCGGTTTGGAAGCGTGTCTACAGAGAATGCCATCCTCCCAAGAAGTCCCGGTGTCGGTGCTATGGCCGAGGCATTTTTGGCTGCTGATGCGAGGATTCAATCTGGGCCCAGCATTCCCAGAGAAGTACGTGGAAATAAGTTAGTCGCCGAGTCTGAGAATTTCAATGGCCTAGTTGAGAACGGAGAGAAGCAGGACGAGGTCATTACAGCTCCTGCCGTGCGAGCTATTCCGATGATGACGGAGAGCCAGTTAATTAACCCCTGGGGCGATGAGGATGAAGCCCCACCGTTTTCTATGGCGGACTGTGGGCCTGAGGAAGATAATGGGCTGGTAGAGGATGTGCTAAGTGATATGGATGCCATGCTGGGTGGCTGGAATGTAGATGTTGAGCTGGATCGCGCGAAGAGGGAAGGGAGGGGGAAGACGGAGAGAGATGTGACTGCCAGGGAGAGGCTAGTAGGGACAGGCTATTAATGTGCGATTGAAAGACTGAGGTCTTGATGCTGGGCTATTTGGAAGGCTTAGATGTGAGGGTATAGATGGAACTGAGCGCTTATAAAGGTTGGGCTTGATTTCTTCGATGTCACCGGCTATCTTGTATAGAATATCAAACGCTTGAACTAATTCCCATTTATTTAATGACCATGGAATACGAATCACTGTATAGTGCAAAAAAAATCATCGTCATGCTTCAGAAACGAATACAGCTTAGTTTCTCAAGCCCTATAGACAACCTCTTCGCCCGGAGCATACATGAGTACCATGACTATCGCATTCCCTCCACCAAACACCAAACGCCTATTGTTAACCCTAACAGCATTTACCTCCGACTAGACATCAGCCTTCTTTTTCGACTTCTTAACCTGCTCCTCCTGCTTCATCTCAATATCCTCAGCATCAACGATCAGCGAGTCCCTAGTCCTCTTCAATCCCTTCATCTTCCTCGTCTGGAGCTCCATGAGATCCTGCTTGCCGAGATGTATCCTTCCGACCTTGTCACCCACAATATCAGTCGAGATGTTCTTCTTCGGCCTCTCCAGTGTCGTCCTGGCCTTCCTCATCGCCTCCTTGAGCATCGCCTCCTCGGCATCTTTCATTCTCCCAATACGGAAATCCATGCGTGGCCCCATCTCCTCAACCTCCACACGGGGAAGCTTCTGTCCGCTCTTCTTGGTCTTGATCAGGTACACTCTGAGGTGGATTTTTGGCTTCGCCTCCTCCCCATCAACAGTGTCGCGTGCCGCGATAGACACCAGGTACTGCAATCCCTCCACATCAACCTTCTCAGCCGGCTCGCCCTTGAAGAAATCCGTGAAGAAACTCTTCGCCATCGTGTACTCGTTCGGGATCGGGCTCTCAAACGGCGTTCCGCTGAACAGAAGCATGGGCTTGAGACCCACGGCGCACTTCTTGTTCTTGAACTGGCTCAGCAGGCGCAAGCTATCCGGATCGAGGTTAAGCTCTAGCATATCCAGGACCTTGTATCCAAAGGTACGCACAAGCGTCAGCGCATGCGGGCGCTTCTTGCTCGAGGAGCCGAAGACGAGCAGCGAGGCGTCGTTCTTCTCGCTGAAGAACTCGAGGGAGGTGGCATCCTCGAAGGGGTGGATCTCGTTCTTCTTGGTGAACTTCTGCGCTAGAGGCCGGCGCAGCGAGTACAGGTCTGTGAGCGCATCTTGAGTCTTCTGCGAGCACGAGGTGCCGCGGAGGAAGAGCGCCTTCTTGGGGTTCTCGACGGGCTTGGGGGCCTTCTTGTCGAGGGCGCGCTTGGAGCGGGCGTTGCGGGGTTTTCTGTCAATGGGTTAGTTCTAATTGCGTCGTTTGTGAAATTTTGCATTTTAAAACGTACATTTGGCGGAGCATTTTGATGTTGTGTTGTCTCCAGGATTCTGCTCGTCGCAAGCTGCCTCATTGAAATCTGGGAAAAAGATTCTCGAAATGTTCGAATCGATAGTGGTCACGTGGAGATAGAGCTCGAGGTTGGTACGTGGTTGAATAAAAGATGAGCATGATTCAACCATTTTCAAGTTGGTTCGCGCTAGTGTTCATGTTTATGCCTGACAAATAAGGGTGTGACTATCACAAGGCAATCCTCAAGTTCACCGTATTCAGCATAGCATCCCTGCAGTTTGTGGGGTAAGGCTTTGGACCATCCCACCCGAAGTTGTCCAGTCCTCAAGCCGGCTCGGCCTACGATTATCTCCAACACCGAGAGCATCATTGTTCATTGTTCAACACTTCAACACGGCGCCAGTATATCTCCGCGCCCGAAACGACTTCCGCATTGTTTAGTGTTTATCTTCTTTAGTACCCATGCAGATTTGCCATTAACTCATCTGGCTTTCTGCTTCGAAGCATCTTTCCACTGGCCGACGTTATCTGAGATCTCAGCCGAGGCACATCCGCCGCAATGGCGACGGTTAATGCGATATACGTGAGTAAACAACGCCGAAAACCACGACACATCGTGATGTAATCGTACTGACGAGAGGGAATATAGAAAGCTCTTAATGAGATAGTGCTCAATCCTAAATATGCCGACTTATTCGCGCTCGTCAAAGCCGCGCGCAATGGTGCTGTTTACGGAGCCAAAATCCGCTTCCCCCATGCCTTGGTGTACGCATCCTCCGCCGCCTCCACAAGCCCTCTTTTGGCAAGCAAGCATACTGACAACGATTCTATAGCATGATCTTTCTCTTCCGCTCTGGAACGTAAGTAACGACCTCCCATTCTCGTTCTACTCCAAGCTAACAGTCTTTCCTCCCAGATTTAAAGAAAAGGCTCGGCTCGTCTACAAAGCAACGCGCACACACGCCCAAAACCTCGCCCGCTTCGCGGTAATCTATAAGTCATGCATGATCGCGCTCCGGCGCCTCGGCAGCACCGGTAAGGAGGGGCCCTACGACACCTTCCTCGCCGGGTTGATGGGCGGGTACGTCGTGTTCGGGCAGCGCAACCCGCGCACCGGCAAGGTGTCGAGTGTGAGCCAGCAGATCGTGATATACATCTTCGCGCGTGTGGTACTGGGACTGGCGAAGCTGAGCGTGGAGCCGAACACGGGCTTCGTGTCGAACGTGCAGCTGTCGAATAGGATTAAGGATAATGCGTGGCCGGTGTTTGCGGCAATGAGCTGGGGGACGGTGATGTACGTCTTCAGGTGGCACCCGGAGAGCTTGCAGTCGAGTTTGAGGAGCAGTATGAGCTATATTTATGTGCAGAGCGACCATTGGGATAGCTTGAAGACGCTGGTGTGGCATAATAAATAGATGTCTGGGGAGTGGTGGGTTGGGGCTTGTGGATATCAAGGGTCACAGGATGTGTTCATGGCGGGTTCATGAATGATGTAACGAGTAGGTTGCCGTTTGGGGATCGAGGGACCGATATAGATACGTATGGATTTCGCGCAATATTGGTTTAAGTAACCATGGCGCATATGATCATAGTAGGTGTTGTAGAGAGACGTGCATATCAATAAATAGATCTCGCTCAAAAGACTGATTTATATTGGTGCCGCCTAGAAAATTCCGAAGGACTGCGGACAACAACTGGTTTAACAGTAACTATGATTAAAATATATGCCCTTAGTCACTCATAAACGGAATTAAAGAGATAGATACTATTTACTTCAATTGTTGGTATGAATCCTCAGCTAAGGCAATCACTTTTCGGATTTTAGGCGGCAAAGTGCTCACTCAATCTAATAGAATATAAAAACTTTCGATTCTGGTATTTCCATTTCTCGACGTCCCCGCATCTCAATCATTTTATTCATCAAATCAGAACTGGCATAAACGCATCCAATCTCCATAAAGAGGATATACTACCACGATACTGTCATTCTCATCAATTCAATCCACAGAACATAAAAACCCTTCAAAACGGAACGCTAGATACTCAAATCCACGAAATCAGTTCGCTCTCAACAGCTTGGGCGCACTAGATTTCTCCGAGACTCAAAGCCTAATACTCGATGTCGTCAGGGGCAAAGCCTTCGGCATCAGCGCCGACCTCCTCGTAGTCCCTCTCGAGAGCGGCCAAATCCTCTCTCGCCTCGTTGAACTCGCCTTCCTCCATGCCCTCACCAACGTACCAGTGCACGAAAGCACGCTTGTTGTACATCAGATCGAACTTGTGGTCGAGGCGGCCCCAGGCCTCCGCGATGGCGGTGGTGTTGCTCAGCATGCTAACGGCGCGGTCGACCCCGGCGAGCGCACCATCTGGGTTCGAAGCAGATGCTGGGACAACGACGGGCTTCTGGTAGTTAATACCGATCTTGAAGCCAGTAGGGCACCACTCGACGAGGTTGAACGACTGCTTGGCCTTGAGACTGGCGACGGCGGCGTTGCACTCGCGGGGGACAACATCACCGCGGTACAGAAGCGCGACGGCCATGTACTTTCCGGCACGTGGGTCGCAAACAACCATCTGGTTGTTGGGCTCGAAGCACTGTAGGGTCAGTTCCTGGACCTTGAAGCTCTCGTGGCTGGACTTCTTGGCGGAGATGACTGGGGCGTAGGAGACGAGCGGGTAGTGGATGCGCGGGAAGGGGACGAGGTTGGTCTGGAACTCGTTCAGATCGACATTGAGCGCACCGTCGAAGCGGAGGGAAGAGGTGATCGAAGACACGACCTGGGCGATCAGGCGGTTGAGGTGCTCGAAGTTGGGGCGGGGAATGTCGAGCGAACGGCGGCAGATATCGTAAATAGCCTCATTGTCGACGAGGAAGGTGCAGTCCGAGTTCTCAATGGTAGAGTGGGTGGAGAGCACAGCGTTGTATGGCTCAACAACGGCAGTGGAAACGCGAGGAGACGGGTAGATGGCGAACTCGAGCTTGCACTTCTTGCCGTAGTCGGTGCTGAGGCGTTCCAAAAGAAGGGAGCCGAAACCAGATCCAGTGCCACCACCGAACGAGTGGAAAATCAGAAATCCCTGGAGGGATGAACAGTTATCTAGATGTATGTTAGTTAGGGAACGCGCTCATGTTTACGACCCAATTGGAATATATAAACGCGACCAAGGTCCCGTGAAGGAACCCAATCAAGGAACACAGGCAGGACAGAAGCATAGTCTTACCGGCGACGCGTCGGACTTTGTCAACCACAGTGTCAACCAACTCCTTGCCAATCGTGTAGTGGCCTCTTGCGTAGTTGTTTGCGGCATCCTCCTTGCCGCTCACGAGCAGCTCGGGGTGGAATAGGTCGCGGTAGGCGCCAGTGCGAACCTCGTCGATTGGGCTGGGGTCGAGATCAACAAAGATAGATCGAGGAACGTACTTTCCGCTTGCAGTCTCGTTGAAGAAGGTCTCGTTGGAGCCAGTTTCGGCGATATCTGCAGCCTCGGGATTCGGGCGACCATCGGGCAAGAGGCCATGCTCAAGGAGATAGCTAGGAACAAGTTAGAAAATCAGTCAAAATTATTAATATTATTAAAATAATTGAATACTTACAGCTCCCAAGCAGCATTTCCAAGCTGAACACCAGCTTGGCCAATGTGGATGTGACAGATCTAAGCTCCGTGTCAGAACAGCGACTTCGCGCTAACGAAATGCTCACCGACTCTCACTTGGGAGAGTCTAATGAGCAGATAGTACGGGTTAATAGGTCTTACTTCGCCCCTCATTGTGTCCAATGAATATATTCAAATGATCAATATGGTGGGTAGTATCGGGTATCAATTAAGCACAACACGACAAGAGAGCGACGTCTTGCTGTGCAATAATATGTGGTTGTTGAAAGGAAAGGGGGTAAATGGGGTCAATGGTGGGGTTGTGGTGTTGGTTAGTGGCTTAGTCATCAAAATCACATGATTTGTATGTATACTTTGCCCATCAAAATAACGACCTCGCTGTTTATGAGGTATAGAAATGCCATCCGTGACATACAGGTGAATCGATACCCTTCAGATTAATATAAACGGATTAAATATTTGAATAATATTCATAATTAGAATCACCTATGGAATAGTGAGGCTCTAGCTAACCTTGAGACCCTTACATTAAGGTTTTCCGGGACGCGTTGCTCTGCCAACACGCGGCAGCGATAAGCCAGAAGCAGGCGCGTGTTTGGTGATCGGGTGCGTGTAGTCACGTCGGGTTGCTTTTGTGCTACGAAAATCACGAAAAGCTCCCGACCTTGGACGACACAATACTAAAAACAGATACACATTACGACGAAATATCAATACGGCTATAGTAGGAACTAGAGAAAGGTATCACGGGGCTGTCTGTCATCAACTCGAAACACTTCACGACGCGCAAATATCTCTCCACACAACAACGACTTACCCTCAATGTCGCATAACTTATAACAACATCGGAATCAAACAACAGCAACCAGCGATGGAGAGTGCCTGGCTGGATTCTCTATCGGAAGATTGGATCTCACAACCAAACTCTGAACATTCTCCTGCAGGTTCCCTCCCATCACTTCCAGGAAGCACGCCGCCATCATCAAATGCTGTTCAAGAGCGCCCATTCGCAAGTCGCATACCAGTCTTGAAGTCTTTGGTTCAACCCAGCAATGACTCGAGCGCCCTGCCATTGAGCGAGCGAAGCCCGAATTCGAATAACGTTCCCATACCACATGCCTGGAAACACAGTTCGAAATTGCGGAACGAAATTTCAGGTGCTGGGCAAGACAGAAGGGTTTCAAGAACGCTGTCTGTATCATCTTCCCAATCTGTCCAGCATCACACAGTGCAGCATAGGTCAATAAGCTCATCACCACAAAAATCACGAAATACTCCGGAATGGAAAAAGAGGCTCTTGCATGGAGATGTTGCCTACGGAGATCAGCGTGATTTGTTCAGCCCAGTCGGCCTGGAGAACATATTCAAGCCGCCGCCACCAGCAAGGCAACCTTCAATCAAATCATTGGAACTGCAATCCAAGTCGGAGGATGTAACAATGCGATCAAGCCCTCCTCCATACAAATCTAAAGAGGCACCACAACCCTCGGAACGACAAGCCCCAAAACCCATAAGTTACAAATTAGCAGATACCGGCAGCGACCACTTCTCAGAATGCGACCTGAGCCAAAGCAGTAGCTTTCGGCCGCGAAATACTGTCAGCCGGAAAGCGTCGAGTCGAAACCCGTTGGTCCACGATGTAGCGCTGGAGGAGGCCGAGGCCGAGGCCGAAGAAGAATCAGGAGTAGAGAACGATGACATTGAAGATTTGGAGCTTTCGAAGGGAATGGACAGTGATGCTCATCTCCAAGTTACCCCTCAGAAACAGGATATCGATATGCTGAGCAAACGGCAACCGAAATCTCCACTCAAGGATCCCACGCCGAAACGAAGGCGAACATTGCACGACTCTGATATCGAGAATCTGTCTATAGATAACGTCGTCTTCAATTCAGTCCTCGAAAGCCATCAAAATATCCAGTCTGTTATTGGCAAGAAGAGAAAGGATGCCAGACATGGTAACGATCACGAATCGGCAGACCCTGAAGTTATGGCTACGCGCCAGGTCCTCCAACCTCGGATACAAGCTGTGAGCCTGCGGCGCAATTCCAGTTCTGAGATTGATTCCGGCACTACTTCAAAACTATCCCCATGGAGCCAAAATGGATTAACCGAACAACAGCAAAAGATCGCAAGAGTCCAGGCAGAACTAGATATGAGGCGCCCAACAGGCCCTTTTGTTGGGATTAACCATCACATGTCGAACGACAGTCGCAAGCCATCCGTGACTACTCAGGACTTCTTAGATGAAGCCAAAAAGATCATGGCAGGGATTCGAGGGAAATCGCGGCCCCAGAGTGGATTGAATAGCCTCGAGGAGTCGGAATCGGAGATATCCAGCTTGAATGAGGCAAATGACTCGCAAAATCCCGACCACGAGGACTCTTACGAGGAGTCTACAACTGAGCCATTTTCAAGACCCCCGAGCCGCGAAGGTGCTGCGCCTGTGCCACGGCAAGCAAAGGAACAAAGTGATCCAGAACTTCTGAGCCACTTGAAAAAGTATGAAGAGTGGAGTGATTTCGATGCATTGGTAGCTGCCTCATCCATCCCGTCCACTGTCCCAGTCAAAACAAACGAGGACGGGACACCCAAGCAGGTTAATAATGAAGGCACTGTTGCTACAAAACCTACTGGTTGGACTTTAAACCATGACATGCCCTACGAAAGCGACCCACCAAACATCCAAATCACAGAATATCCCGAACTGCAACGAAAGCGAAAGCATTCTACCTCGTCTTTGCAAGCTGCAGGTGACGACGGGGCTGCCCACTCTCATGGATCGAATCTATCCTCAGGGAACTCAACTAACCGGTCAATCCCTACCGGGTCCTCCAGAAACTCGGATTCTCGACGGATGATAGCACCCCATACCGTTTCCCACCTTATTCCAGAGCAGCTTGCAGGAATGGTATTTGACCGCGAAAAGGGCATATGGGTAAAGCGCAAAGGGTCCAGTGGCCCAAAAAACCTGGCGAATGCGTTACCCTCAGATGACGATGATCCTTTTGGAGATATCCCAGATCTTACTGTGGACGAGATACAGGAGATGCAGAGAATTCGAGCCGTAACCGCAAAACAGCGCGAGGAATCTCGCCTTTCGATTGTCCAGGAGTACCAGCAAGGCCAATTCAATTTCTCTAAAGGCGCAGAGCTTGGTTCACATCACGTATTTGGGAGTACTCCTACGACGAGTGTCCCCAAAAACAGCGGATCCGAGCCGTCTTTTTCTGTGCCGCCTACATCGAGCGGTGGCATTCCAGACACGCAAGCAACGACTTGGGACGAGCAGCCAGAAGCTTCCGCTAAATCTGATGCCGCGGCCATTGCCGACACAGACCCGATTGCTACCAGCCGTGAAAAAACCCTGAAAGAAGTTATTGAAGAAGATGCCGAGGAGGAAATTTCAATCAATGAGGGCAGGTCACAAGTATGGAACGATGTCAAACCTCGCCGAAGCGTAACCATTTCATTCTCATCACCATTTTCGTCTATGATTCAAGACAACTCAAATGAGCACCCAGCGTCTCGTATTTTCGATCATTACCATGAAGAGGAGCAAGATGGGAGTTTCAATGGGCGACCTGAAGCTTCCAGCTTTCAGCAACGCGAATCTGCATCCCAACTTCGGTCATCTCAGCGCGGTGCGCCTCGTTGCTCCTCTTTTGGCGGTCAAAATTTCACCAGGCGCCCTGTGTCTCGCATTGACGAGCGTGACGAAGACTCGTTTGCGGAATATATGGAAAATGGAGGCGCTCAGAGGAATCTCAGTATAGCTGTCACTACCCCGATGCCAGTGAGAAACACCTCTCGTCAAATTTCGACCGTTCAACGGACTCCCGCCGATGTTGGAATCGGACACGGCTCCCTCTACCAACTAAGCCCCCTGTCTGATTTTACTATGAACCATGCCGAAGAATCATTTGCGTTCGAAGTCAGCTACGTAGCCCCAGTGAGCCGTCACCAGGGCTCAAAGAGATCGCTATCGATGACTGTAAAAGACCTCGTTCAGCGTATAACTGACGTGGAGCCTTACGAACCTTACTGGCCGCACATCAGGCAAATCGATCTGAAGAAGAAGAAAATACAGAGTTTGCACATGTTGAGCAAGTTCTGTGGCCAACTCGAAGAGCTCGACGTGTCTGATAACGAGATTTCTCAACTCGATGGGACTCCAGAAACCATACGGAACTTGCGCATCACGCACAACTCCTTGTCTGACCTGACCTCGTGGCAACATTTGAGGAATCTCCAGTATCTGGATATCTCGAACAATGACCTTACTACGTTGGAGGGACTAAAAGACCTGATTCATCTGCGCGCTGTCCGAGCTGACAACAACAAAATCGAGTCTGTAAACGGTATTTTCGGCCTTGATGGTCTAATTAGCCTCCGCTTGAGGAACAATGCGGTCCACGCCGCAGACTTCACTGGGTGCAACCTTCCTCGGTTGACGGACCTTGACCTCAAGGGGAATAAGCTACAGGCAATTGCTGGCCTGGAAGAATTACGATCGCTCACGACTGTCCACCTAGAAGATAACTGCCTGGAGACTTTCAATGAGGGCTCCAGTCATACTTACCATGGGTTGAAGTATCTCAAGCTTAGCGGCAACAATATCCAGCAGATTGATTTCAGCCACTATCCCAATATCCGCCTGCTCTACCTGGACCGCAATCGCCTTGGGAAAGTCACTGGTCTACTGAAAGCAAAACATATCGACAGCCTCTCGATGCGTGAGCAGCGCGAATCGGCAATCGACATGTCATTCCTCGACCAATGCTTCGAAGTCAGGAAGCTATTTCTGTCGGGCAATCTCCTGCCTAGCTTCGCTCCCCGTGTCGATTTCCTCAACTTGCAGTATCTGGAGTTGGCAAATTGCGGCCTCGAATCACTTCCCGCGGAGTTCGGGCAGATGATGTCTAATGTGCGCGTGCTGAACTTGAACTTCAACGCCTTGCATGATCTCAAACCCTTGCTTGGCATAGTGCGCCTCAAGCGTCTTCATATCTCTGGGAACCGCCTCACTCGGCTACGTAAGACCACTGGTATCCTCAGCCAGTTCTCGAGTCTGGCAAATGTGGATATCAGGAACAACCCTGTGACGCTGGGCTTCTACCCTACAGTTACAGAGACGAGAGTTGCTCTTCTTCAGCGCGCAGAGGAAGATGGCGAGGTTGCCGTTGAAGACCCGTTTACACTGCTTGATGCGGATGAGGTGAAGGATAAGGCTTATGCTGGGCGGCTGGATATGGAGACTCGGATGAGGAGGAGGGTCTATGAGATGTTGATGGTGGGTGGGTGTCAGAGGCTGAAGATGCTGGATGGTTTGCCAGCCAACACGGAGGTCGCGGACACCAAGGATGCGGTTTGGGATGAGCTTGTCAAGATTGGGCTTGTTCAAAATACTGTGGGTCAAATCGAAGCTCCGGCAGCTGAGATGGAGCCGCAAACTCAAGATGAGGGGCAGAAAGGTGGGGACCTAGATCCCGTGCAGGATGAAGTGGAGGAGAAGAAAGAAGAGCAGGTGGTTGAGGAGAAGAAGGAGGAGCGGGAGAGCCAGTGGCCGGCTGAGGATAGTTTTGCTTGAGCGTTTTTACGAGGCGATGTTTAATGACTTGGTTGTACAATACCATGAGGGCGGCATTGGGTGGAGTTTTGTTGGAACTTAACTGTTTTGCTTTTGTATAAACAGGGGGCGTCTTTGATTGTCGTGTTTTAGGTAGAGAGGCTGGCTATGGAGGAGATTATCGATGTTGATTGTCAAATGAGCCTCATGAAATTAAATGTTCCAGAATTTGTTTGTTTCTAGGCCCTATATTGAGGGGCTTGGGAGGTGGCCAGTGACAGCCATGCCGTCCGCGTGGTCTCATTTCCACGACGTCGCATCCTTCCCGCGTCTGGATATAGAAGTGCTAGCGTGTAGCCTAGGAAGCTTGTAGTGCCCGGCTCTAGTCCCCTGCGACGATCTCGTCGTCGGTGGTCTAAAATATCACAATCAACAAAATCAACAAACAAAATGGTCTCATAAATCCAGAAATTCATCATGGACCCCTCACGACTGTGTGAGCCGTTGTTTATGTATCGCCCACACAGCCCCCCCACATTGGTATCTGATTAGTGCCCGGCTCTAGTCCCCTGCGGCGATCTGGTCGTCGGTGGTCTAAAATATGACAATCAACAAACAAAATAATCTCATAAATCCAGAAATTCATCATGGACCCCTCAAAACTGTGTGAGCCGTTGTTTATGTATCGCCCACACAGCCCCCCCACATTGGTATCTGATACATCCGCCACCGCCAAGCAAACGCCGCACGCGGATACGACATTTTGTACCTGGAAGTACCTTCCAATAATAACTCCATTGACATGCACCTTCCCTTCCCGCCACAACACGTCGTCCGCCCAACATTGCTCATATTGAGTGCGGTGGCTTATTATTGAAATTTCCATCCCTCCCTCCCGCGCGGAATGCAAATTGCCAAGACGTAATTATCCTTACAACAACAGCCTCGCTATCTGCCTGTCTGCCTCTTCCCCCTCTCTTCTCCTCACCATGATTCCCTCCTCCTCCTCTTCCTCCTCGATCACAGAGAGCCCGGCTGCCCGCGCAAGGATGCGCCCTATCCCCGTCCACCCATCGCGGCTGCTGCCACATCAACAGATGCATCGCGAGGGGCCCGTGCCGAGGGCGCCGGGGGAGCGCGAGTTGGACTTCTATGAGCGCATGACGCCGCGGAATCAGCGGCTTACGCAGCTGTATGTGTTTGCGGCGGTCGCGTCGGCATTGGGGTTGTGGATGCTGGTGTCGAGTCTGGGGTTGATCAAGTCGGAGAAGTTGTTTAGTGAGGCGGCGAAGGCGCACTTGTTGGAGCCGTATGGGTGGGCTGGGTATGGGTTGGTTGTTGCTGCTGTAAGGCTTTCACTGGGGAACTCAATGGAGTATATGAATTGCTGACTGAAGGATCTAGTTCGTGGCTGCGGTGTTACTTAGCTTTTCCAACATCTTACGCATCGTCTCCGTTGAATCGCCCCTTCCAGAATTCTTCGCCGCAGCCGCCACCGCTGCCATCTCCGCCGTCCTCGTCATCTTTGGCATCATCAGCTACTCTACCACCGTCAACGCCGGTGCCTTAGACGGCATCCCGTACGACGTCTGTACCGCTCCTGGCGCCGACCCGTGGAAGCGACTCCCCTGCGGCGCCGCGAGCAAGAAGCGCTTCCTAACCCAGCTAGGCGGGCTAGTATGTGCGGGAGCAGCCGCGTGAGTACATTTCCAATCCAATCTCAAGTCTGCTTCCTTTCGTCACCCACCTTGGGGGGTATCTGTCATTTCAAACTTTCCTTACGTAAAGTGTGACTGATTGCTGACGAGTAACCCTCACACAGCATCTTCTGCTTCATGTTATGCGTGCTGCACGTGAGCGAGTTCCGGAATGAGAGGAGCCAGGGACGCCTCTATGCAAGGTCGAGGGGATACACGAGACTCCATCTTGATCCGTATGAGGTCCAAGATGAAGGTGAAGATGAAGACGTAGGCGGGGGCCCGAGTGTGCATCTCAAGTGAACGATTGCCATGGGGGATGCCGAGGTAGGGAACTGAGTAAAATAGCGGACATCCCGGCGGCGGATTACTGGGATGGGAAGGAGTGATAAATAACTGGGACGGGAAGGAGGTACGGCGATTGGGACATCTTTGGACGGAATTTGACTTGCGTAGGACTTTGGGTGGGAGGGGTTATGTGTTTTTATTTGCATGATATTGAGGCATACGATGCACCATGGGGGTGGCGTGTATAGGAGTTTTGGCTGTGGTCATTCTACCAGCTACGTCCGGGATAACGATAATTCACCTTGGCATCTCATCACCTGGATTTGTGTTACTGGGCTCGATTTCTCTCCGCTGCTTCTGTGTGTGACTATGTGGTTGTAATTATTGTGGAATGGGGTATAAATAAAGGGCTCCCTTCCAGGATTTGCACGTTTGGAATCCACTGGCATATACTGATAACGGAAGCCATTTTATGTCGGAATTACAAGGTATGGGATGGAACGTATCGGTAGCCTCGACTAGCCGGAGTTTAGACTTAGTATGTTGTAAGGATTAACCTTGGTTCTTGCCACGAAGCTATTCTGTTGTTATCACAAAGCTCTTGTTGGCACGAAGCTATTGCTGCCAGGGGTGCTCTTCTTGTCACTGTCACCTCATTCTCGCATTTGGGGGATTTTCACAGCCTAATACGGTAGAAGACAGATTGCGGGGAGCCACAACGCGAGATCCTGTGCCAGGGAACGCTGACTGCATTGTGTAGGAGGTGTGGTTATTCGCTGTCAAGGCGACTCGGATCATTCTGGAAATGGCTTATTTATTCCTGAAGTCAAGGATAGGGAATCCACTGTTTTGACGGTTTTGTATGATATGAACGGGGATTGTAGAAGCAAAAAACAAAAGGATTCAGGAGTTCAAAAGGCAAAAGACTCATCAGATCCCGAGATCTGATGAGGGAGAAAATCACTTTTTATGATTTTACCTTTTGGTGTTTGTGATGATAATAAGTATATTTATCATTGATTTTTTTGTCGTTTGTTGTCGTCGTCGGGACTCGAACCCATAACCCCCTTCTATTCATTTCCTCCGCTGGCCAGATTGTCCAGATAGTGGTACTTCCACTACGCCACTGTGCCGCTGGGAATGAGAGGAGTTAAGTTGGGTTATAAGGGGGTGCTTCGCTTGTGGTGGGTTGTTGGCCTGAGAAAGGGGGCTTATAAGAGGG